>OX243814.1:32304005-32453774 GCA_945859605.1 Lumbricus rubellus
AATCTATGCAAACACACACATATATACATACATATAAATATATACACATATATACATACATATATATACACATATATACATATATACATATATACATATATAACATATATACATATATATCTATGCAAACACGTTCATGTCTGTTAAAATGACAGTCGACCTATGAACTCGGTATAGCTAATAATATAAAAACACCTTCTGTTGATTTCGCATATAACTTTTTAATATTCGTCAGACAAGAAACACAGCTTATCTGAAGATCATTCTCAACCTGGAAAATTATTCTGATATGCTTAGAAGGACATAGATTGCAAAAGATAGCACGAATAAACACAAAAAAATTGCCAACTGATTATATAAGTATGTAGGTAGGTAGATAGGTAGGTACGTATGCATGTGTGTATGTAACTGTGTGCATACATATATGCATGTATGGTATTGTATACATGCATGCATGCCTTTATGCATACATGTGTGACTGTGTGTTGCTTGCATGCATATGTGTATACATGCATGTGACTTTTGCATGCATATGTGTATGTATGTTTAAACCTGTCTGTTTGCATATTGCTTTTAAAATAGCCCGGATAAAAGTGCAGCATATAGTGTACAGTGATCTGCAATTCAGAATAGAACAAATCTTATGGATTTACAGAAGAATAATTATATCTACGGCAGTTTCGTACACAATGTCATCATGAAGCAGTGACATATTGAAAATTATTCCGATTAATTATCGGTTCTTATAAGCTTGTGCATAAGCAACAATTAATTCATGCTAATCAACTAAATAATTTACATAAATTAAATAGCTTTGTAATATATATACTGCTTCGTTAGAAAATGTATTCATGCATTTATGATTTTTTATATGAATTAAATAATGCATGCATGCATGTGGGTATTAGTGTTTGTGTGTGTTATGTATAAGGACACATGCATGTACTGTACATATGTAAGCTTACTCACGTACGTATGTACGTGTATACGTACGCATGGATGTACGTATGTATGTATACGGATGGATAGATGTATAGATAGATGGATGGATGGATGTACGGATGGACGGATGGATGGATGAATGGATGGATGGATGAGGAGCATAGTGGTTGATTGATAGGTAAAGCGAAGAACTAGGATGATCTTGAACTGTTGTCACAATCATGCTGGCATTACAAAGACGACGTTGGCGACATCTATGGTGAAACAGAGCTCATGATGATCACCAATTTAAAGTTTGCAAAGATCTTTTAATAAGCGATTTATACAATCATGTGTAAATTAATCATAATCTTATTTAATGACTTCGAAAGGCACTCGAATAATTAATCTGTCTTCACATTTGCACTTTCAGGCCTCTCTCCGTGTCCAATGTATACAATGTAGGCCTATAAATATCATTCCGTAAACAGATTGAAGGCCTAGATACACATGCAGAAGTTTAGACGGTCCATATGATACATTCTTAAGATCGCTTGAGATCATGTTCCAAACGTTTGGTTAAACTGTCATCGAACATATATTAATTCTCGGCCTTGGAACGAGAGACCAGGTAGCAGTTACTAATGTACACCTCAATGCATGTCCCATTGTTCATGCAGTACGATTGTTACTTTTACGGTTGAACCGACTAGATGGCGCTGCATAAAGTGCAGTTGGAATGTAGTTGTTATGACGAGGACTGACAGGCTACACATCGCTCACAATTATTTCGTAAGATGTCCGCATGGTATATCATGGGTTAACGATAACCAGCATTGCATTTGCATCACATTTGCATACGGCATTCTATTTTGGTATCATCTTGCAGTGCGGTTGGTTTCGAGTGCTGACTTAAGCGAGGTATAATAATAATAGGCCCACTAATTGCAGTTCTTAATTCTTATACTTGAAACCTCACCACGTACTATGCTGTGGTTCTAAGGGCTGGACAGATAGTGTTCGCTTATACTCCTTCTGTCGAAAGTCCTCGTTGTCCGATACAAGCGTTGGGATGAGCCGCGTGAAGTCGACGGCGGTACCCAGACTGTCCTTGCGTCCGTGCCTCCGCTGGGTGGAGTACCCCCGGCACGGCTGTTCCTGCAGACTGTCGCCACTCCCCCGTCGGCTGCTACTTCCGCTTCCGGTGTCGTCTGTGGCCGTTGATTCGCTGGACGAATGGGGATCGTCGTCTCTTGGACTGTCGACGCTGCTCATGCGTAGGACGGTGCGGCGTTTTCTTGCGATTTCTTCAAGGCATTTGACACTATCGACGGCGCTTTGAGACGGACTTGCAACCGCCGCGAGTTCGAGCTGCTTGCAGCTATCTAATCGAGGCACATGATGGTGGGTATCTGTCGCGACTTCAACTGTTCTCACCTCGATAGGTGGCCTCACCTCGTTTTGTGGCCTCACCTCGATAGGTGGCCTCGTCTCGTTTTGTGGGCTTACCTCGTTCTGGCGAATGTTTGTGCTTTTCGCAATAGTTTCGCGGCATTCTTTTTGAAGGTTGCGAATATTTACATCCGATGCGATACGTTTAGGTCCTCCTCCGAATGTCTCGTTAATTCGTTCGCTGTTGTTCATCAGTTTCGAGATTTCCGCAAAGCGTTCGACGCTGTCGATTCTCGCAACGTTCAGCGACTGCATGACTTTGAGAAGGCGTTCGATGCGGTCGTCACCGTGCAAGATGACGTCAGAGACCCCGACGATCGGGAGTGCCGCTTCGTCTTCTGCTGAAGAATAATAACGATCCTCAGATTCGGGTTTGAAGGAGACTCTTTTTCTCGATGAGATGATGCAGCTGCTGTTCAACTCCTGTAGTTGCTGTTGGAAGTGCTTCACCATGCTGTCCACTGTCCTACGAACGTCTCCACACGTTAGAGACGATCTTCAGAATCGTACGACGGTCCGGATCTTCCTTGACAACAACAACACTCCAGTTCACACGACGCAGAATCAATCAAGTCCAACTCTACCTTCAAAGGTATAGCAGAGTAGAGATCGCAAAGTGACGCTTACGTTAAATGTTTCCTGCAAGACCGTAGTTCCCGTTTTTATTTCAGTTTCCTCGGTCAATGAACAGTTGAGGAGGCGGCATCGGCATCGGCGGCATGTCCCCCTACTGTGTTACCAAGTATAAACTAATGCTCTCAAATGAAGTCCCTTTGACTGTGCGCTCTGTTTAATTGTTGCTAGCGGTGGTGGTTCAGCAACCTTCGGCCTCACCCACGTCGTCCCACGAATATAATATCAGCAGCTCTATGACGTAGATATGGGCAGCGGCACAGATAAAGACGGTCAGAGGTCTCTCTCTCCCCTCTCTCCCCCTCTCCCCTCTCCCGTCTCTCTCGCTCTCGGTCGGTAGCTCAACTTACTCACGGCCCACGAATTTCAATGAAGGCCCGATAACCAAAGCCCTGCGTAGCTTATCAATTTGAATAATCAGATACGCGGCCTTGTAAACGTTCGCTTTCAGGCGCAGTGGCCTACGACTGTTTAGACCAAGTGGATTGGGTTTAGGCCGAGTGTTGAGTGTTTCGGCCACGCTGCTAAGAGCGCATACACGCCGCGTGCGACACTAAGTGCTGCTCGGTTGCGGTCTAAATATTTGCCTATCCATGGACCAACGCAACGTTCTGTCTCTCTCTGTTTCTCTGTGTCTATGTCTCTGTGTCTCTGGCTGTCTGTCTGTCTGTCTGTCTCTGTCTCTGTGTCTCTGGCTCTCTGGTTCTCTGTCTCTCTCTGTATCTCTGTATCTCTGTCTCTCTTTATCTCTGTCTCTCTGTCTTTGCCTATCTCTGTCTGTTTGTCTGCCTGTCTGTCTGTCTGTGTATGTATGTCTGTCTGTCTCTCTCTCTCTCGGCCGTCACGGTGACTGGCGCCGCCTGGCGACACAGCTATGCGTGACATCTAGCGGCAACATTCTACGGTGTCACACAGTGAGACGAACACACATTCCGAAAATAGCATGCACCAAAAAAACTGTTGTCCTACTGTACCCTCTTCTTCATGCGATGATAGAGGAACCGAGAAATAATATCATTCCTGGGAGAGAAGATCCGCCATTCAGTAGTTTCAGGTCCCTATAGGAAGTAACTACTATAGGAAGTTACTATGGGAAGTGACTTTCGAAAAGTGTGTAACTTAAAAACGTAGCGGTTGAAAGTCCAGGGCTTTCGGGCAAACACACAAACTATCTATCAATGTGATTTATGAGATAGGAGATAATTTTAATTTCGATCAAATTATATATTTATGCATACATGTAGCTACATGAGGTTTATGTCTACACTTTACATGATATAAAAATAAAAAACCTCTCTTGGCTTATTTACTGCTCAGATCTGTTATTGAAAGCCTTACTGCCAGTTATGTCAGGTATTTAAACTTGCTTAACCGGTACAGACAACCGATTGACTTCTGGCTAGTAACCTATCCAACATTCCACTGATCATGTCCAAAGAGACCAAGATTTTTGAAAAGGCCCTCACTTGAAAAACCGTCAAGTAATTAATCAGATACCGTGGAGCGCGGTGATGTAATGGTTATATTCGTTGCCTTGCAGCCGGAGGGTTGCAGGTTCGAATCCACCTCAAGTCGCCGCGTAGGGATCTTGGGCAATCGCAAATGCTCAGCGTTTTGGCGTGAAACAGTGTCCGCGCTGTAGTCGGGACTCGGGAGCGCCTCTGAGTAGGAAGCTTGAAGGGGCGCTATAACAAGTGCACATGCAAACAAACCCTGTGCATCACACTATAGTAGCGCTACAGAAATCATTGTACACAGTCGCTATAAAAATGCGTACATTCATCGTACCAGTCCCAAGCCTGGATAAAGGAGGAGGGCGACACTAATCATGTTTGATATGGCAGTGTCGTTAAACATGTAACAAGCGTACATTTACCAATCGATATCTAAATATAGACATAAAAAATTATCGTTGACATTTATTTTACCGTTAAGATGCCGCAGGCTTCCTGGTTGTTCTTCAGTGAAACGATATGAAAGGGAAGTCTAGTAGGGACTATTTAGCCACATGTATATTCTAACCCATCGAATTGTATAGGCAGACAATGGCTTGTCACTGTCAGTCACTCCTATATGGTAGTCATCAGTAGACCGTATGTATACAGGCCTATAGTCATACACGCGCATAATAATGTTAGAATAACGGAATCAGAAACAGACGTCAAAGACTGTATACCACGGTGCTGTCACAGGACTTTCCAAAACTCATTTTTCGTGGGCCGACTTGGGATTTTTGGATTTTTGCATATTTTATTATGGGTGTATACGTAAGCCTATTTATCATTGATGATGGCTGTACATGTACGTTAGATGTATCTATGGCTATATAATTTATGCCTAACAAATTTTGATGTCATATTAAAGCTGTCGTTAAACCCTGGATCCAGCCATGGCTTTTTTAAACGTGCAGTTGTACACAAAATGTGTAAGCTAGTTCAAAATGGATCTGTGCAGTTGAAGAAGCACTTCTGTACAGTTAAAATAGCAAAAAATGGTGACTTTAATTCGATTGGAAGTAATTTACCATGCATGGAGGATGGGAAGAAAAAGAAGTTGTGCAGTTCTAAAAATTCCTTTGAAACAGCCCTGGATCCAGCCATGGAGCTACATAAAGCGCTCGTTCCACTTCTCTCTGGGGTTCGAATCTCATCATAGGCCTCCTACGCCACTTTGAAGTATAGTATAGAACAATTAAGAGTGGGACAAAGTAGGCATGCAGAGAATAAGACTTAAAAAGACGAAGGGTTTATAATAATTTACAATGCAATATTAATTACTATGGACGAGCAGCTTTATTATTTTCTGCCGGAATCGTTGCTTTATTAGTAGCCTATAGTAGTCTGTACGTGTAGCAAATGCAATTCCACAACTGAGGATGCATGGATGGACGGCCATTCAGATTGAGTCTCTATCTATCTGACTTCGATTGTAAAAACTGTGAGATAAGTCAAGAGAACATGTCATTGACATTCACACACGAACATCCCCCCAACACACACCGTCCGTAGAGTTATCATTTATGTAGATTTAAATATTTGAGTGAATGGTTTGAAGTATAAGCTTACAGTGTAAGGGGAGAAACTAGTATCAACCTTTTGGAGGGAGTATCAGCTTTTTTATTGCAAGGCTGAAATAAGTTTGCGCGCACTCTATATAGCTGCATAATAATTATATAATAGTTACATTGATTGCTATCTTGAAGTTCAATAGCTGTACTGAGATCCTAGCTTTTAGCACATTCCAATGCTCGAGACCTACTTTGCTATACCTTCTAGTATAATAGGTCTAATATGCACTGCAACTGTCTACAATAATTAATCTGTTAGAAGTACGCTTACATAATCATAGAGTTCAACGTGATAGAATGCTGTCTTTGCTGGCCTGCTCTCAGGCTAAGTGCATGGTCGATATGGAAATAGATTTCTTGATATATCAAGTGCATGCGCGTTCTTTGGGGGTGGCGGAAGGTCAATGATGTCAGGCGGCGTGTTACATTTCTTTCTACTCTTCTTCTTCTTCTTCTTCTTCTTCTTCTTCTTCTTCTTCTTCTTCTAGCCAATTAACTTCTATAGACAACGCAAATTCTTTAACGCACGCACGCCATGCACGCGCACGCACACACACGCACGCCACGCACACACACACACGCACGCCACGCACACACACACACACACCAGTATGAGAATTGTGGAAAAATAACTGGGGGGGGGTTGGCCTATGATAAACTTGAAATTGGGGTATGAAAAACATACTTTAACATGGGGCTCTAAGAAAGACTGGGGGGTTGAACCCCCTCCCCCCCAACCCCCGGCAATTCTCACCATGACACACACACACACGCACGCACGCATACGCACAAACACACATACACAAACACACACATATAATGTATTGATAATTAATACATGTAGATACGTGTTCAGCGTGCATATGGGGGAAAAACATTTATTTGCATTATCACCTTGCATACCATAGCCTCTGAATTTGTGACATTTGGAGCCCTGAACAACTCAATGAATGCTTATGGTTTTGCATGAGATCATGTTATAGCCTAAGTGACAGTTCAAGGCTATAGTAAAGTTTTTTTAAAGGTCTGTAAAACTATTTTAAAAAACGAGAAGCGAGGAATAAAATGTAATTATATAATTATATGCACACTGTAAGTCTGTAACGCACTTGGACTATACATCACGAACTATTCTAATATATACACATACAATGTACTGATGTGTATCTATACATATCTAATCATCTATATATGTACACATATCACGAACTACTGCAAGCACATAATGATGTATCTAGGGTGAAGTAGGCCTACAATGTCCTACATAGAACACATTTATACATGTAGCTACTATATTATATAGACATATATGTGTGTGCACTATGCTCGAACTGAATGTTCCTCCACTCCCAAGCACATAAAATGCATAAGTTTAATCTTCCTATAAGTAATTGGATGGATAAGGTAGCCTAAAGGTAGTATAGGACTGCTAGCTATTGCCAAAGTCTACTATAGAGACACATATTTGTGGTAGCAGACGTGTATCTTTACACGTTCATATCTCCGATATGCAGACATTATTATTATTATAAGGTACGCATGTCTAAAGTATGCAGCCTAAAGACACGTATAGGCCTACCCTATATGCAGACAGCGTGAGAGAAGAGACTTTTAGACTATAGTTCGTGCTGCATGACAGTGACGACCATGGCGCATCGCACATGCACTGCATGCAGGCCATAGGAAACTTCCAAACATCCATCAAGACTGCAGAGGTATAATAAATGTTGCCAGCAATGCACGTGTCTCGCTACAATGCAGAACAGGGTAAGCGTGGCAGCAATGTTGCAATTGCTCAGCAGTCAGGCATGCGTGACGACGACCCGCTTGAGTCACGAAATAACCACAAAAATAGAAATTACTCGTCTGCTGCATGGTGACGATCGACGGTATCATGACATGAGACACATCTTTGTAAAAGTAGAAGATATTGGCGTATACCCATTGATATGACTGTATACGATGACTAAACGTCCATCTATGCAGACCTATATACTATGCTTTGGGAAGAAATGCATTGTTCGGCATTGCATTTGGACTTGTGGAAACGTCTTTGTATACAAAGGGTGCGATGTGGGTGGAGTGAGTGAGGTCTTCAATGTTTCAATTGTTTCTGAGTTCCATTGAAGTGAATTTACGCACAAGTCCAATCATTACGCAAACATTATTTCAAATGTAGCAAATATTCGGTTTAACATTGTGTACTTTCTGACACAAAGTTTGCAATTGACATTAACGACTATGCATGCATGCTGCAGTTGGAATGCCTGGACGGCATAACGTGTGGTAGGAGTTTCTGAGAGATTGACGCAGTTCAGTTAACCTATAGACACGACATCATTCCAATACCAGAAACTTTATTACCATGCAGTGAGATCCAATTCAAGTATGCAGCTTGACATTACTTTGAGGAGGAGTATATGCACGCAGTTTATGAGTGTTTTATGCACTGCTTAACAACAGTGACCATGGACAGAAGTCGAGTGCAATTAACGCGATAACAGTTAGGCCTCAGAGGCTTAGCCTACGGTATCTATAGAAGTGTCCAGAGAACTTAGAGAAGTATGTCGATGAACCTATAACTGAAATAACTGAACCGACTGTAGACATGAACATAATCCCCTTAAAAATCCCTGGACAAATTCTTTCCCCCATTTTGCATAGGACATATCCCCCCGCATTAACTCCCTCTGTGCAGTCAGCCTAATTCTGAATTTAATTGTTAGGGCCTAAACCCTATTGGTCCATTTCTTTGTTCGTTGTGCCAGTTTGTAGGGCCTAATGCCGTTATAGGCTATGTAGTCTATACAAATTTAACTTAAGGGTGTCATTTAGGTCTCTAATGTGATTAAAATCTGAAGTCGTGCTAATGTAAATCACTTCAAATTTACAACGACAAGATTAAATGAAATCCAGTACGGTAGTCTATCGGTTTAGTCCACAGAATTATTCATACAATGCAGTTCTTGCGCAAATAGCCTAAAGTTGGATTAATTGAAAATGTTATGTCTTGCTTAATTAAGTAGAATTTGTATTGATGCACGTGATTCTTGCTTGAATCAAAGCTGGATTGATGAGAAATAATTCTTTTTAAATTCAAAGTTGTATTGATAAAACAATTTTTTTCAATAAATATATACATAATATGTGTGTATAACACTGTATAATGTATAGGCTATATATATGCAAAAATAATTAAAGCAATATAATTATCTATGATTCATACTATTACGTAACTTAGGCCAATACCCGAACCCTTATTTTAGATAGGCCCCTATGAATATAGGCCTGTTGAATCTACTTTAAGGCCTAGTATACTGTATACTTAAATATTGTAGCTGTCTGCTTGTGTCTTTGCCCTACCGTCTGTCTACGTCTAGATGTCAGTGTGTGTGTGTCTATGTCTATCAACCAGCCTTTCTTCTAAATTGTGTAAGTGTGCATCTGTCCGTCATGCCTGTCGCATAACTTGAAGACGCCTAGCAAAGTGAGTGAGCGTCAAGGCCATCCGTAACACATAACGCCCATCATCAAAGTACGACATGCATTAAACGTGGCCTATGATACACAGACGTAGAGATCCCCACATTCTTCAAGTTCACTTCGAAGTGGATCAAGTGCTACACACTCAATCTTCTACGCTTCGTTGAAGAGATGCGTATTTTTATTCACTGCGGTCTCGCCTCAATCAATGTCAATCACAAAAGCTGCCTGCAGTCACTTACCTTATAATTTTATGCTATAGCCTAGATGTATTTAACAGAGGGCTCGAGTGAAATAGCGATCTTGATGATGTAGCCTAATGTAGCCTATATAATAGGCATAGAAGTACGGGAGATTTCAGCAGTGGGGGGGGGGGGCAAAGATTGAACTTCTGCCCGAAAAATACATCCGTCAAAAAAGTTGACCTTTTTTAGTCGTTCGGATCTGTGTTTGCCCGAAAAACCAGACTCGCCCGAAAGTTGGAGGGCATTTGCCCCCTCTGGACCCCCCGCCTCGTACGCCTATGATAAAAGGTATACTCTATATTAAATCTTCGCCCCTTCTTCGCGCCACTCAAAAGCTGCGTCAGAAAGACCTGCAGCTTATCTTTCTATTCGTTCGGACTTGAATTAGTCCCTCGCTGGGGAGGGATCAGCCACTCGGATCCTCTGTCTCCACATTATTCTTTGACCAGCGTCGTCCGGGGACGCTCCGGCCTCAGCTTGAGATGTTTCTGGTCCTGTTGGATCATGTCCAATCTGCAGCTTATCACTGGCGTTATAATATCAAATCAGGTCAAATCTGCAGCCAGGTTAACTTGCTTGCTTACTCCATTGTTTAGGTGCCAGGTCAGAAGTTGGAGTTATGAGGGGGGTCGGAAAGAAAGAGAGGCTGGAAAACTTATGTCTCAGATGGAATGAAGCATGAGAGAATACCACACGATGGAATGAGATTTGAACTCAGACCTCGAAGTTGAGAGTCCAGCAAGCAAAGCACTATAGGTCTATTAAAGCATTAAAACACTGCATTTATTATAATTAATAGGCTAATAATAATAAATAAATTAATTAAGAATAATGCATAAAATATTTAATGAATTAATACGACGTATCAGTTTGGCCTACCTGTTGTAAGCAAGATGCGCTATAATAAATATCTTACTACTCTACGATACGTCGGTATATCTAGGCTGCAACTGTACTGTATGTGAAAATTATTTGCCACGGTGTTCGATTGGTTAGAGGGGTCGGCCTTCAACGCGGAGAGTACGGGTTCGATCTTTGTCCGAGTGGATTATACTGTAACTAGTGATCTTGTGCAAGTCCTTCACTTAGCCTACAATTGCTCTGCAACATAGTCTAATTGCATCTGCGCCGTTGAGGCATGTGTGTGCTTCTGAATTCTGTAATAAGGGCGATGTCAAATTGGAGTTGTAGGCCTATATTGTATTGTATAACTACACTCGCTAGAGTCGCTATGGAGTGGTGACTTTCTCGCAGCTTCAGATTCGCTGTGTAGAGAAATCGATGCAACTACTGTTTGAATTACTGCTTCGTTCGCTAGAGAGTCCAGCACGTTAAACGATAGTTTCGTTGAGACTATTCAATAAACAGACTGCAACCTGTGTTCTTGTGCTGCGTCGATTTAGGGCCTGTGAACATGAAACTGAATAATGTGAATATGCAGTTTACATTTAGAAACCTCTACGAAAATTGTCCATGTTATTGCGCTTTACATTTTTCAGGCTCTTGTTAAAATGTTAAACCGTGGCCATAGTGTTTCACCCATACTGCAAAAACACATGTAGACCTACCTGCGTTTGCCCACGAAGGCCATACTAATTTTTACTTTGGATAGCCTTAAGACCTGCTATCTCCTTTACTTTTAATTTCTTCGACCGGCTGAATAACTCTCATGAGTCATGACCCTGATGCGTCCAGCAGAAATTGTACGGCTGGTGCCGCCACTGGTATCACCTCCTTGCACATTTATTTTTTGACGTCCATCCATCCATCCATTTTTCACGCAGTACTACTAACGGCCGTTAAACATCTTCTGTGTGTCAACATTGAGAATCTTCGTATTTGTATACAGCTGCTTTGATTACCCGATAAGTCGATAACTCGCTTCCGCACAAACACTCTTCTTCAATTCTCTTTCATCGTCCTCAACCCATCAACAGCTACTATAGCCAGTACTCTGATCTGATGGCTGACTGTATTCTGTGAAGGATGGTTACGTTTGTGTCATCATCCAAAGTTTAGGACGCTGCTTTAGCCTTTGGCACTGTTAATTATTATTATTGTTGTTGTTGTTATTTTTGTTATTGTTGTTGTTGTTGCTGTTTGTTGTTGTTGTCAACGTCGTCATCGCCCTCATCGTCGTCGTCTTATTCGTCGTCGTCGTCATCGTCATTGTCTCGTCGTCGTCGTCATCATCGTCATCGTCATCATCATCATCATCATCGTCGTCGTCGTCATCATCATCATCATCATCATCACCATCGTCGATCGCAGACACGACCACGATATGCAGCCGACGTGATGATCTTGGAGACAATTGAAGGACCATATCCGTCAATATTTCATCCATCCGTGAAGCAACCTCTGCAGCTCCATCGCCCTACAATAGGCTGTTCACCGACCAACCGCAGTCTCCCCTACTAACCTTCGTATGGCTACAACTGCAAGCGTTGATTTGCGAACGTCGTGGGACCAGCGCGCTGTAGAATAGTTCAAATGTTGGTATGTTATGAACAATGTGTATTAGACAGAGCTACATGTACCATGCGCCTACTTATTGATGTTCCAAGTTTAATACAAAGTATACAAATGAAGCATGCAAACGCTTTAGTCATGAACCGTTGTAGGGTAGATTCTTTGGATTTTACGCATGTCGTTGAACTGCCAAGCAGGGATGGGCAAATAACACAGTCACATGCAATTGAATTACAAAATGCCAATTATTAGAGAAACTGTAATTGAGTTACAAATTGCCAATTGTTAGATAAATTTGCTGGAAATTAGGCCTACAAAACAATATAGCGACTACAATCAAACTATTTCTGAACTCACGGACGACGTTTAGAATTTAGATGTTTCTCTTTCTCTCGCTGTCGCTATCTTTTTTGTCTTGTTATTTCTCCCTTCTCGTATTGCTGCAGTCATGGCACAAGGACAAGGTCATGAGTAAGTTGGTAGATAGATAGAAGGATGATGGACGGGTGGACGGATGGACGGATAGACGAATAGACGGATAGATAGATAGATAGATAGATAGATAGATAGATAGATAGATAGATAGATAGATAGATAGATAGATAGATAGATAGATAGATAGATAGATAGATAGATAGATAGATAGATAGATAGATAGATAGATAGATAGATAGATAGATAGATAGATAGATAGATAGATAGATAGACAGATAGACAGACAGACATACAGACATACAGACATACAGATAGACAGATAGACAGAGATATAGGGCAAGTGTAAGAGAGACCATCTCAGTCACAGCCTTTATCATTCTTTTGACAAAGACAGACAGACAGACAGACAGACAGATAGACAGACAGACAGACAGGCAGACAGACAGACAGACAGACAGCCGGTCGTCGGATGTTCTTCTCGTTTCCTCTTGGATTATCTGGGATGTTGGCCGCCTCCAGTTGCTGCTGCAGCTGCTGCTGCCGCGCATGGTACCGGATGAGGAGGGGTGGGGTAGAGGTGGGGGCCTCGTGATTGATTCTGCGACGGTAGGCACCAGTCCAAGACTCAATGACGATGCCATTGGGAATTACAACGGCGGCTGTAACGACTAAGGCACGACTCCAACATCCCTCATGCATCAAAGGACCCCTCTGAATGGGCCCCTCGTACATTGCGGCCCCGCCATCTTCAGTGGGTCGTCCCTGGCTACCATTAAATATTATTCCCGTTGTTCGTCGCATCTAAATGCTGTTCCAATACAGAAAGCTTCATTCTGACAGCGCACGCATAGAAAAACAAATACGAGCACAAAAGTGCACATACACAATCATTGTACAAGCTTATTCAGTTATGTGCCCATGCAGGAAGACTATAGACTAAATTGAAATCATAATTATACGTTGGAAAGATTCTCGTGAATGTTCAGCATTCAGAGCTCCTTTATAGCGATTCATATATAGAATAAATTCGTGGCTGTTACAAACACCAGTAGGACAGAAACAGCACGGCAGGACATTATTATTAGGGCTTTTTAACGTGCAGTTGTACCCAAAATGTGCAGTTTTAAATGGATTTGTGCAGCTGTAGAAGCACTTCTGTGCAGTTAAAACTAGTTGAAAAAACGATAGAGGATGGGAAAGGAAAGGAGTTGTGCAGTCCTAAAAATTCCTTTTAAAACAGCCCTGATTGTAATAAGCCAATAATACATTATTACGCCCTGTGAACAGTTCTCGATTCAAATGTTTCAATATTGTATTAGTTAGTATTAGTAAATCGTCAAGAATCCTCATTTAATTCAGTTCAGAGTTAAGTCCCCATCAAAAGTGCACGAATCTCACATTTTCCAAATGCATTCGCTAGAGTATTAAAGGCATATACTCACATTGCAGCGACGATCTTGAGGGAACCACGTAGTCTAAATCCAAGAGTTTGAGAAGAGCTGCCTATAATAGTTACGACCACCACTTCTAAATGCTCTGATGTGTCTCCCTTGGGAATACTGATTTCATATGGTGCTTGAGTATCACTCCCATCAAGGAACCACACGAAAACAGCTTTCCCAGGATTCCATGCGATAGGGTTCTTCCTCCTCCTCCTCAGTCTGGTCTCACTGTGTATACGATGTAACGAAGGAAATGGCCGCCGCCTCCGCTGCCTAAGCCCATCACTGTCATTCTTGCCTAACACAGGTTGACAGTAACAGCGACATTGGTAGTTCGATAGACACGCCAGCTGCCATTTGGAGCTCTCGCCTACAATGCAAACAGTGTGTGCGTTTGTGTGTGCGTGCGTGTGTGTGTGCGTGTGTGCGTGTATGTGTGCGTGTGTGTGTGTGTGTGTGTGCGTTGTGTGTGTGTGTGCGCGTTTGTGTGTGTGTGTGTGCGTTTGTGTGTGTGTGTGTGTGCGTTGTGTGTGTGCGTGTGTGTGTGTTGTGTGTGTGTGCGTGTGTGTCCTGGGACGTTAACAATACAAGGGTCCTTAGCAAGTCCATCACGCACAACTGATCTCCGCAATTCACGATCGGTGATGAATAGATGATCAATAATTAATAATAATGATAATAATAATAATAATAATAATAATAATAATAATAATAATAATAATAATAATAATAATAATAATAATAACAACAATAACAATAATAATACCAATAACAATAACAGTGACAGTAACATTAACAGTAACAGTAGCAGTATAGTAGCAGCAGCAGCAGTAATAGTATAGTAACAGCAGCAGTAATATAGCATGCAGTAGTAGTGAGGGTAGTAATAGTAATAGCAGCAGCAATAATAATATTATTAATAATACGACGACGATGACGACGACGACGATGACGATGATGATAATGATGATAAGGCCATCATAAGGCCAGATCGAGGGCAATAATTACCTATTATAATACTTAATCATTTTTTAAATTGAACGCGTAGTTAGGTGGCCTACAATTATACAGCAAAAATCTAGGGGTGAATGGGGTTTGGGCCCAATTTACCAATCAAAAAATTATTGTGAATTTGTGAGAGAAATTGAGCATGTTGTGGTTCGTACAGTAATGAATCAGTCAGAAATTTGAGGGTGCACAAACACAAACACTGCCCAAATGCACATAGGGCCTACAATGCCCTACATGTATGATTGAATGCAGTATAGCTACTGCTATTGCGTAAAACGTTTGAGGGTAGCCTAAAATACTGCAATCGATTACAGTAGGCCTACTATGGGCCATAGTCTATTATTATAGGCCTATAGACTCGGGAAAATTCTTCGGACGTTTGTAAATATTTTACGTTACTGTTTCATTGAGAACAATTTTTATGAAGCTTTGCAATACTATATTATATCTCTGCTTTAATGGCCTTTTCCCTTGCTCTATTATAGTTCTCTCTTTAAGATGTTTTATTAAAATGACAAGGTCGATGACCTTGTTAAACTTCACGTCCTTTGTTATTAATAATTATTAATTAATTTAAGAAATTTTTCTACTATTCAGGTTTTAAGCTTTTAGCCATAGTTGAATTTTCAATTACTCGGGGTGGGCATAAACGGAAATGGGTTTGAACATGGGCGCCAGCACCTATAGGAGCAAGAGCGGGCACTTGTCACTCCCTGGAAAATTGATAAGCTTACCTATTTCACTACTACATAGCCTATGTACTTCTTAGTTCTTACAAATTTCTTCAAAAAGCACAACTGATGTTAATGATACAGTGATACACACGGAGAATCTGAGAAAGTTACATTTATAAACCTCTATGAAAATTGTTCATTTTCATAATCTCTTGCTCTGCGTTTTACAAGTTCTAGCTTAGAAATCTTACCGTGGCCATTGTCTTTTGCCCATCCTGCTCAAATATCTGCGGGAGTGCATGCCCATGATTGATGAACCCGTAAATCTTTGACGAAGGCAGATGCAAAGAGACAAAGAAGCGTGCACCCATGATCCATGAAGACACGTTCAAGAGTCGAAGACAACAGAAGATGATTCGTATTTCGTCTGCTTCCGGTGTCGTCATCCAAGCAAGACTAAGAAGCAAGAGCAATATACAGTTTTATTGCAGACTTTCCAGAATGACAGAACGAAAGCTAGCGACGCCTCTGTGTGAGTGTGTGTCTCTCTATCTGTATGTCTGTCTGAGTGTCTGTCTACCCGCCTACCTACCTACCCACCTACCTACCTACCCACCTACCCACCTACCCACCTACCCACCTACCTACCTACCTACCTACCTACCTACCTACCTACCTACCTACCTACCTACCTACCTACCTACCTACCTACCTACCTACCTACCTACCTACCTACCTACCTACCTACCTACCTACCTACCTACCTACCTACCTACCTACCTACCTACCTACCTACCTACCTACCTACCCACCCACCCACCATCCATCCATCCACCCACTCATCCATTCATCCACCCATCCATCCGTCCATCCATCCATTTATCCATCCACCCATCCATCCAGACGTATTTAGATCAGTCCTCTATTGATCCTCTGTCTCACGGTCACTTCCTTTCTATATTAAAATGAAGCAAGTCCGAAGCAGCTTCCGTTCGGAAAAGACAGTGTATAGTATAGAGCAGCGGAACACGGAACAGTACATTAGAATAATAGAATAGAATTCGTGTCGTAATTCACTCTCTCTGTCTCTGTCTCTATCTCCGCTGCTGCTGTGCATCGTCTATAGGCAGCCGCAATACGGGGAACGCTCTTTCGTCTAATGGGGCTCCGTGACGGCTTTAGTGGGGCGTTAAATGCGGAGTCCGTGGGTGGCGAAGAGTTATGGGGTCCCGGGGAGACGTCGTCCGTCGTCCTCGATGGGGCGGGGGGGGGGTGGTGAAAGCGGGGGAGGGGTTCACGGACCCCGTCCTTCGAACGGACCCGGAATGCAAATTCGGTGAATCCTTTGTCACGGCGGGATGCAATGGATGGAGTGCCTGGAAGAAGGGAGAGGAACTGCCGGGAGCTGGAGGGATAGATGGATGGAGGGATGGGTGGAAGGGATGGAGCAGGATGCAGCGAGAGATAATAGATGGAGGCACGGAGGAAGTAAATGGATAAGCTGCGTGTAGCAAGGAGGACAAGGAATTTAAATGATGGGCGGAAGGATGGAGGAAAGAAAGACGCGTATTGAAGGAAGAATCGATACACGTACTAAGAAAGGAAGGAAGGAAGGATGGATGGATGGATGGATGGATGGAAGGATGGTTGGATGGAAGGAAAAACATATTGAAGGAAGAATTGACACACGTATACGAAGGAAGGAAGGAAGAAAGGAAGGAAGGATTGATGGATGGAAACAACGTTGGAGGGAAGGAAGGTATAGGAAGGTCCGAAGCAAGGTACGAAGGAAGAAAGAACGGAAGGAATGAAGAAAAAAGAAAGAAAGGAAGGATAGAAGGAAGGAAAAAGATAGTCTGAAAGACAGAAAGAAAGAAAAAGAAGAAGAAAAGGGGCTACAGCCTATGTATATATATAATTTATATTGATGAATACATTTGGAAATGGATGATTGGGAGGATGGATGGATGGATGGATGTACATGTATGGATGGATGGATAAATAGAAGACATACAGATTGATTGGAGTGAGACAGGAGTTTAGATACGGATACGAAATTCCTGCATGGTTGATGAACGCAAAGCAAGGATTGTATGATCATTCATGATGGAAAGACAAAGGAAGACAGAACGAATGGATGAACGGAAGAATCTGCTGACCAACGACTGCTTTGAAGAATGGACAGACATAGAATCCAAGGGAATGAATGAAGACCGGGGTATCTACCCGGTATAGAGACGATTGATATTATTCTATAAAGAGACGTCCTGCAGATAAAACCACTTAGAAAAATGTCTTCATCCGTCAACGCAGCATGTTGCTGGTGGACAGTTTAGACAGGCAGACATTTATTTACCGCGTACAGGAGGGAGCAGCTATAGCTATGTCATTGATGGAAATAAGCTTTTCACTGTCCATTATCGTCCTGTCCTTCGAATGGAAATGCAGAGGGAATGAAGAACATGAAATCTGTCTTTCGAATACATTGCTGCTGGTCAACTTAATCCTGGCCATGTACTTTCCGTAGTGCGAATTGTTTCTGTAAAGTTTAGCTTACTTTTTACTGAATCTGACATGAATTTGCTTGTAAACTGGAATTTCGGCATATGAAGTTGAAAGCTTCATATCTTTTTATCCGTTCAACTTTATTTCATGAAATTTTGGAATCATATTCTTGGTCCAATTCTCTAAGTATTTGGAAAATTTCAGCATGATATGTTATCAAGCATTTGAGATATTTGAAAAAACAATTTGGCTTAGTTTTTTTAACCACGATGTATATCCATGGCTTCCCGATTTTTTTGGTAGTTTGGTAGTTCGTGCAACAGTCTCGCAGTTGCAGTTGCAATGGGGTTCCGATGCGGAACCCGTCGCAACCGTTGCAAGCATTTGACATGATTATGCATGGGAAATGTTTTGCTATTTCTTTATGGCATTCAGTATAGGCTATAGGCCTGTCTGAATTTTTTCCAAAACAACACTGCTGGTTCTTTGTTAAAAACTATAGATGTTAATTAAATATTGTATGACTGAAGTATGATTATTATTCTTGAAATAACAATGGCAATTGTCTGTGTCATTGTCGAAACTGCTGACTGCAGGGTACGCATGGGTGCCCGCAGAAAGTTTTGCAGGAGGGGCAAAACTCAATGGTCATGGGCTACGATTTTTGTAGCGAGAGGTTTAAAATGCAAAGCAGGATATTAAGAACATATACTATAGGCCTAGGCCCTAAATGGTCATTTTCATAGAGCTTTCTTAATGCAAATTTCTCAGTTTCACTTTTTAAAAATTTATTTTCTTATTATGAATAGGCCTATAGGCCTAGTTTCCTTATAGTGCAAAGACATTTGTTAACAAGCAAAAAGTAGCAGTTAGAAAAATAGGTTTCAACTTTCCAGGGTGGGGCAAGTGCCCCCTCTTGCCCCTATGTACGGGCGCCCATGCTGGTACGATAGGCCTCTGCCTAAATATTTTAAGTGTTTATCGCATTGAAAATCACGTTGTAATAATCACAGACTGGTTATAATCAAGAGATTTGTTTTGATAGACGCCCAGAGGGTGCGAATGCTTCCCTGTGTCCCCTACATGCGGATCGATGTCCATCATGGGCGGAGACTTAGGAGAGAGCAGGGCACGGTCCCCTCAATGTATGTGGTGGGGGGGACCGTCCATGCATTTGCCCCCCCCCCACCCCAATCGTTAAGTGTTAGGACATGTAGACTTCACGAACACACTGCGTTATAAAATTTTAGAAGAGATCCTTGAACAAATGATGAAATAACGAAAAAAAGTCATCAACGTTTTAACAGAGATAATTGTTTTTCCCTGAAGATTTCGGTCGAATAACTAAAAAAGGTCGTCTGAAATTTTGGTCGGCAAAAAGATGGAAAATTTCGTCGGCGACTCAGCCATTCGGCCATTCATTCGTTCGCCCAAAATCTCGCGTCCTTCCTTCGGCCACTCGTTCGTTCCCCCGCAATTTGTAGACCGGTCTCCACCCATGATATAGCCTAGTTACTGTAGATTTTGAATCCATTGTGTTTTTACTCACATCTCTTGCGATCAAAGAACAGATGCCGAATGAATTTCCTTTCAAGTGAAATCACGTGAAATGCAGAAGCTTTAAACTTTGTCTTCCATGACGAATCGACGATAATATTAGTAGCCTACCTGCATGTCGTGTCATTCGAAGAAGATCTGAGTCACTGAGTGCAGCCTATATAGCCTAATATCTGCGATAGTCGACCACAGCAAACAGTTCCTCGATTTTCCAGTCTTAATACGCGACTCTCCTTTGAACCATAGGTGTAGGCCTACAATGTACATCTACATAATGTACACTGTACAATTGTAGGCTACATCTAAACATTTTGCTCATCACGAGGTGTGTGTCGAGTCTGTCGACAATCGTGTTACCAGAGAAGCGCCGCGATTTCGGAGTCTTTTGCTGAAAGCTACGAGACAGAAAATTTCGTCCAAAACTTGACAATAGACAACGAACACACCAGACAACATGTGTGCTGATCTACACCTGTATACCAAATAACGGGAGAGACACGAAGAAATCTCCCATCTACAATGTCGAAAACTGTTTATTCCTCCAGCGATAGATAATGGGAAGGTCCTAGGTAGCGATCGCACTGTCCGAAGAGCAGAAATCAATTAGCGTCCCATCTCCCTGGATGCATTGCGACAAGCTGCTTTGGCGGACAGTATCATGGACACACACACACGCACGCACGCACTCACACACAAACGCACACACACACACACGGCACCACTCAGCCGTTGACTGTAATGGTATTCGGCGTCAGAAATCCCGCCCACGCCGGCCACGATCGACACCAAAACCTTTCCGTCACCAGCAGCTAGGGGGGACCTCGTTTCGACCGGACCGGTGCAAGCGAGCGAGCGAGGGTATACAGGAGCGCTGTTGGAAGCGCCCGCAATCCTTTGTCGTCCCGCCGCAAACCGTTGGCCTTGCATGCTTGGTATAATAATACTGTGCAGCAGCAGCTGCGATTGATTGGCTGTGCGCGATCTTCATAGGTGACGTCATGCGCTTCTATGGACCGACCATAGATATATCTATGGACCGACCATAGACAGACGACCGGCTTAGCTGGGACAACAAACACAAGTCACTTCTTCGGACGACACACAGTGGCGGCAACGGTGCGGTGGTGGTGTGGGGTTGGTGGTGCGTAGTGGACGGGAACAGGCTCCAGAGCGCGGGTGGCGCCGTGCCTACTGCAGAGGCGGTGGCGGCGGTGGTGGGAGCTCGACGACGGCTTGGGCTTGCGTGCGTGCGAGATCAATAATTCGATGATCAGCTTCTGTCTTCTTCCGGTGCCTGCTGCTGCTGCTGCTGCTGCGCGGGACTCTTCCATCCGACAACGACGACGGTCTTGGTGGACGCGGTGGAGGTGGAAGCGGCAGTGGGCTCCTTCTCCTCCTCCTCCTCCTCCTCCTCCTACCCCTCTTCTTACTCCTCCTCCTATTCCTCTTCCTACTCCTCTTCCTCCTCCTCTTCCTCCTCCTCTTCCTCCTCCTCCTCCTTCTCTTCCTCTTCTTCCTACTGCTCTTCTTCTTCCTCCTCCTCTTCCTCCTCCTCCTCTTCCTCCTCTTTCTTCTTCTCCGCCGCCTCCTCCTCGTTATCATTCTCCTTCTCTTCCTCCTCCTCTTCCTACTTCTCTTCCTCCTCCTACTCTTTCTTCCCTCCTCAACCTCGTTATCATTCTCCTCCTCCTCCACCCTCCTCCTCTTCCTCGTTATCGTTCTCCTCCTCGTCCTCATCCTCTTTTCATCGTCTTCCTCCTCCTCGTCGTCCTTCTCTTCGTCCACCTCCTCCTCCTCCTGAACCTCATCTTGAAATGGCAATTGTGTCAGCAGTTGGCTCCGAATCGACTACCGTCCAGAACGTCAACACCAGCGTCGCCTCAAAGCATATATTATATATATATATATACATACTATTATATATATACATATATATACATACTATTATATATACATACTATTTATACATATACATATATATAGGCTACACATACTATTATATACGTGGCGTCAATGTGCCGCATCTCGGTCACCATGACTACGACGATGATGAACCAAATAACACAACAACGATCACGTTGTCCATAGCTACGGCTTCACCATACTAAATGTGTATAGCAACCACAACAGTAATCATAAAGACTGCTGCTGTTGCTGCTACTCAGGGCCTCTTAAAAGAATTTTTTGAGCTGCATGTATAGGCCTAACCCCTTTTTTCTTTCCTATCGTCCACGGTTAATTACGCTACTAGCCTACTCCCAATGGGGAAAACCCAAGGACTTTTAAAAATTATAATCATGCGTGACCACGGTAACCTACAAGGAGTTCACCATTCGTGGAGTGCGATTTTTCTCTTAATTCAATTGTACTACCACTTCTCATAAGTCTTATGGTCGTATACGCTTGACTCTGTGTGATAATAATTATACTATGTCTTGGTATATTTGCGTCAGTATAAGTCGTAGCAGTTTTCGCTCATTCATCAACCAAATCCATCATGAGTGTCATCGAGATATTGCGGCGTCGGTTGATGAATCTTCATCCAAATGATATATCCATGGATGCTTGGAAGCAGCGTCAGATGAAAACTTGCGCTAGATGAGATAAGTAAGTGATTGGATGTCCTTATCGATTTATCAGTCAATCACAGAGAGAAAGACAGGCAGACAGAAGAGAGAGAGAGAGAGAGAGAGAGAGACAGACAGACAGACAGACAGACAGACAGACAGACAGACAGACAGACAGACAGACAGACATAGATAGACAGAGAGAGACAAAGACAGACAGAGACCGAGACGGACGGACGGACATAGGGAAGGAGGAAAGGAAGGAGGGAGATTTGTTCTGGATGTTTCTCTATCTCTGTCTTTCAGTAGGCCTACCTGGTATAATTATTATAATCAGTATACACTATACCGTATACCTACATGCAGTTTATTGCTTTAGTTAGTTTAGTCTAAAAATGATCATATGATGACGAAAAATGCACGATTGCAATACCGCTTGTTTTAGTCAATTTCCATTGCTCCAAGTTGCCCATAGAGGAGATCTAATGGAAGTATATAATTATACAAATACATAAAGAGAGCACTAAAGTGGAAGAGGTTTTTCGATTTAGCACCAAGCAAAGGAAACTGAAGGACACAGATATGAATTATTTAAGAAGTCAAATGACTCAAATGGAACATTAGACCAGAAATTCTTCAGTGCAAGAGTTATAGACACGGCAAGGTCAGTTGGATGATGGTGCCGTATATATGTGGACACCGGCTATAACAGGAAGCTATAGTAGGGCCTATAGGGTAGATGGGCTATGCACGTACGTACACACACACACACACACACACGCGCGCGCGCGCGCGCGCGCGCACGCACACACACGCACGCGCTGATACCTCCTTTTAACGATACTCTTTAAATAATAGAAATATGCCTAAAATAGACTAAACAATATTTTAGACGAATAGCAAGTGCCATTGTTCACAATTTCATTTGCTCACTTGTGATTGCAAAGGTTGGAGGTTAATAACAGAGAGTTATCATAGAGGGTTTATTTTCTTGAAGGTAATTGCACATGGAAGTCCTTGCAATGGCGAAGAGTTTTAAGACAAACTGACAATGGTAACGTTCTCACGTGCTATTTGGGACGGGAGGGGGGGGGTAATTGAAGGCTACCTTCCCCGACTAGGCTACCTCTGGACCTTGCAGCGGACCCAACTGAACTCTGTACAATGTCCCTATCGACACCCTACCCAGCAAATAGAATTCCTCAATTCCCTTTTGCACGTACATGATGTAGCCTACCCTAAACATGCGAGCTCCTTCTGCGCTGTTCCCAAACCAGCCCTCCCTTCCAATTCTTCCACCAAACAGACATCTCCCCGCCGCTGCACCGTTCCCATAATATCGTCGTCATCCCATTTGCACCGACCGCCCCCTTAATTCCACCCGGTAGCTGTGCACACAAACACACGCCGCGAAGTTCGGCACCAACCGCCAATACAACACGCATCCATCTCTTTCTCCTACATCCTCACCCCCCTTTGATATCGACGTCTATGGATTTGCGGCCAGCCAGCGTTTGGCCAGCGCAAACAACGCTGAGCAAACAGACACCGCCGCTGCCGCCGTTAGGATTACGCCCAGCCGGCTGAAACACAATCGTCCGAGACCAGCAGCAGTAGAGTGGGGAACCAGCGTAGTCGTGACGCGACGCATGTACGGCTTTGCTGTCAGCGTAGAAATTCGATAGCGCAAGCAGAAATAGTGTATTAGTGTAGGCCTATAGCGTGGCTCAATATTTTCTGTAAAAGGCGGGCGAAATTTCGAAATGATTGGCGAATGACGACAAACGGGAAGTGTGGTGGGCTAGCACCAGCAGAACACTAGCACTTTTACTCATCCTAAAATAAGGTGCAATGGATCGCTTAAATACACAGAGGCGGATCCAGAGTGGGGTAAATCCGGCCATGCCCCTCACCCCCATTTGAAAAGTGCATAGGACGTGCCCCCCATTAATTTTGGTTTCAACAAGCTTTAAATGAATGCAGAGATTACGACCCCAGATGACTAAAAAAGGTTATCAGTTATTTTGGCAGGGATAACCGAAATTTGTGCCCCCACCCATGGGCGAAGTTTATCAGGGACTGGAGGCTAAGCCCCTCCAAGAAGGCCCAAAATCAACTTTTCTACCATGAAAATTGTATCATTTTTCTGGGTTAGCCCTCCCAATAAAACCCAGACTCAGGGTTAGCCCCCCAAAAACGGAAACCAAACTCCGCCCATGCCCCCCCCTTCAAAATTTTCTGTATCCGCCCCTGACTTTACACAATCGGCAGGCGGCAGCATCTTCTAGGCCATAGACATCGAGAGGTCTAAGTCTTAGGCCTAACGCAGTCATGGATGCTCGCATGTCCAAATGAAATTGGAATTGATTCAGACAGTGGCGGCGCCAGGTGTACAATTTCAGCTGCAGCTGTAGGTCGCGTCAAGGTCATGGAGGTCATTCAGCAGGTCGAAAAAACTAAATGTAAAGACGATATCAAACAGTCCAAATAATGTTTTGCAGGTCGTAAGGCCGGTCAAGAGTGAAATAGGCAGTGTACCAAATGGCCTGCTATGACTAAGGTAACGCCACCACTGAGCCTGGTACAGTGTGAGACGTGGCGCAGTGGTGGGTTCTGTACCTTGGAGCTGGATGGTTGCAGGTTCGAATCCACCTCAAGCCGCCACGTAAGGACCTTGAGCAAGTCCTTCACTTCCAATTGCTCTCTCTGTGTCTGTGTCTGTCTCTCTCTAGTCCAAGCCGATCGACGTGCAAAACGAACCTATATATAATTATAGGGGCCTATGGTTTAAACTTTAGACAACTGGAGAATAGTCAAATTCTGTCAAAATGTAAACATGAAACTACTTCAAAATAACATCTAACATTGCAATTATAATTATGCTCACAGAAAGATTCATCAACTAAAACAATTCTACATGTATTATAAACCGTTTCATCCAGAAGTTAGAGCAAAACACTGAATTTCCTTTATATATATATACATGCACTAAAATAATAGTCTATATAACTTTTGAAGACTTCACTTTGATCCGTCCGCCATTTTTGATCCTTCCGCCATTTTTGATCCTTCAGACTCCGACAGCAGCTGTTGACCAAGCTCTTTCCAAACCTTGACTCCTGTAATTAACAACCCACAGAATGTATATTGTATACACACATGAACAATCCAGGCAATGAGTTGGCCAATGATCAAATTAATAAAGTGACTTCAAGCAAGATAACAAAAGAGTAATTAAATCTCAGAGTGTAATTGAGTGACTGAATAATCGTAATCGTAATCTCCAAATTTCTAAAGCACCAATCGAAAGCCAAGCGCTGGGCACAAGCTTATTCAGGAGAGCTATATATCTAGTCAGAGGGGTTGTCCAATAAGGGCAGGACTAGTCCGGAGGAAGTAATAGTCAGAAATCCAATGATTAATATTGTACCCTAATAAGAATTGTAATAATAATAAAAAAAAGTAATCATCATCATCATCATCACCATCATCATCATCACCATCATCATCATCATCACCATCGTCGTCGTCATCATCATCATCATCATCATCATCGTCATCATCATCATCATCATCATATACACTATAATACATCATACTACATATGAATATTATAATTTATTATGATAGCATAAAGTGCTATAGTATATAAAACATAGACCTACAGGCTTGAAAAAAGCACTGATGAATGATTATAGGCTACATGTCTATGATGATTGATCTATGTTACAATAAGTCAATCTATAAAGAATGAATCGAATCGTACGCTCGATTGACGAAGACTTCTTTTGAGATGCTGTCCGCCTCAAATGCCAGTCTATCTTCGTCGCTTTCTATAGCGCCAATCGCTCTCATCGCTGCAATTCATTACATGCAAACATCAATTTATCTAATCAATAATTTTAATTAATCAAATAGTAAATTACGTCGATAGGCCCATAGTTTCAAAAGTGCAATAGACTTGCCTAAATAGTAATAGGTTAACAAGGAGACCTACCACAACAAACAGGCCTATATTATGTAAGCACTTGTCCTTGAACACCAATTAAGTAGCCTAACTCAAATGGGTGCTTCGGTGATGATGATGATGGTGATGATGACGACGACGATGATAATGATAATGACGACGACGAGGTTGACTGAATAATTTGCCTGGTAATAATGCTGGCAACCTACTGTATAGGACTCCTATAAAATGTAGTAGGGAACACTTCAAACCTATAATGGCAACCTCTCCGGACAAGATGAGAGCAAACAAATCTTCCCTATCTTTATCAACAGCCGATTCACTTCAGAGTCTTCAGAAAAACAGTCTACTGACCTAATGAGATATTTTGTTCTCTATGCGCCACCTAGCGAATGTCTGAAAAGTACTAATGCCACTGTACTTTCTAAAACCTATACCTTTTATAGAAACACGCCACCTAGCGATTGTAATCGTAATCTTCAAATTTCAAAAGCGCTACTCGGGGGCACAAGCTTATTCACGAGCGCTGATTGGAGCAAGAGTCACGCTTTCCTGTCATTTACGCGACTGAAGGGCATAATTTTAAAGAATCGCTTTATCCATAGTTGAAGCTTTATTTTTTTTAAATCTTTAAATTGCATGTGCTACGGAATTTCACAAAGGAAAATAAGTCAAGTCTACAAAAGTATTAGCGCTGTATTAGACAGTATTGAAGATAGAGAGAGTCATGCAAATTGAAAGGACTGTTGTAAAACTTATACAGAGCTCAAGGAGTCAAGGTGAACATGTGTAATGAACAATGTCGGTGCCATAAAAATTTCTTTGTCTGCTTTTTTCTGCCTGTGTCTTTGTACTCCAAGCCATACACCCACCAATCAATATTTACACCCACAGTATGAGAATTGCGAGGGTTGAGGGGTTCAACCCCCAGTCTTTTATGGGCCCCATAGTAGAGTCTGCTTTTCAAATTTATAAAAATTCTGTGGATCATACAGAGCTCAAGGTCAAAGGGATTTCATATTTGTTGGTCTGACCCCAGTTTTCCCCCCACAATTCTCAAACACAAGTTCAAACTGTACATCCATGCATCCATCGTTTGTCCGTCCGTCCATCCATCCATCTCGCTCCGGACGATCATAGGCTTTATGCAGACATTGCAGAGAGATCATGCATGGACAGCTGTAATTAAGGTGCTCTACCGTCTTCGTATTGCTGTCTTGAGATGGTCCCTCGTCCATTCGGGTCAATCATGTCGAAGATGGTGGCCAGGTTGGTGCCGTTGAACAGACGCGGACAGTCTGCACCCTCTGCTGATGAATCTGCTCCTCCTCCTCCTTTGCACGAACGAAGTCGCTCAACCTCACCAGCCAGAAACTCTCGCGGATTGTCTGTGAAGACAAGATCAACCAGAAGTAGAAGTAGGCCTAAATATGTCAGATTAGTTAGAAAAGTTGCATACCGTACTTTTAAATTACATGGGCCAACTCTTGCATACATGCAGGGACGTAACTAGGATTTATCGTTTGAGGGGCTTAAACCTTGAGCATGAGGAGTCTGTAGTGGTGCCGTAATATATTTAGCCGTAAGCATACAACGGCTTGATTTTTTTTGGGGGGGGGGGGGGGTGGGCGACTTTAGCTTCGTTTGGGGGTGGGGCTTAAGCCCAACGCTATATAGTTACGTCCCTGCATACATGTAGACCAGTGGTTCTTAACCTTTTCAAGGTAGCCGAACCCCAAGAGAAATCCATGACCACTCCCCGAACCCCTCAAGTTTGAACAATAATTTTTCTTTTTTGCTCGACATACTCTGTGGTATAAGGCCTAAAAAAATGTTGTGTTTCCGGTAACAGAGGCACAGAGCTAAAAAAATTGGGTAGGTAGGTCGGTAAATATATTTTTATTTTGGTAAAATATTTTTATGCAGTGACTATCCGAAAAAGTATACCTCACTAGTCTTTTTTGCACAAAGGTACACGCTGCAACAAAGTACGTGTTCTAAGCAAGTATAAACTGCCTATTTCCCGACTGTCTGCACCTAAAACTGCTCTAGAGAACAGTCCTATTAATTTCATTTTGTTGACGTCTTTTCTGTTATGTCAATACAAATGTTTAAAAAAATATTTGGTGAAAAAAATATAATTTTTTTAATTAAAAATTCTTTTTTATTAATTTAAAAATTTTGTTTACAAAATTATTTGGGTCGTGGCTATAAAAGAGGGTCGGTCGGGTTACCGGAAACACAACATTTTTTTCGTTAGGCCTAAGTAGCCTATAATAAGTAAATGGTAATAGTTGCCTTCAGCGTACGTCGTACGATGCTATTTCTGCAGAAAAACAATATAACAGTAATAGCCTATACCTTACATAACAGAAAGATGGCATTGGCTGCCAGTGTTAATTATCGGAAGTGCAGTAAGACATAACTATATGGTTAACAGGATTAACAAATTTTCATGTGGTAGGCAATCTATTTCAAACAAAATTTATTAAATAAAAGTTGCAAAATAAAAATAAAATAGCAAATGATTTTTCACTGAATATGTATATATTTCAGAGGACCTCTGCCGAACCCCTGGCACTGGCTCACCGAACCCCTGGGGTTCGGTCGAACACTGGTTAAGAACCACTGATGTAGACCTTATAGTACAGGTTTGCCGTTTGCTGTGTACATCTCAAACAGTGACAAACACCGAATTGTTAAAAAAAAAACCGCTACGCTCCCTTCTTTTATCCAGGCATTGGACTGCCGAGCTGTTGATTTTAAAGCGTTCAGCCGGAATCAGCCCAGTAGGCCTATATGCAACAGGTTACGGATAATTCTGGTGTGATCTTTAAATTGTGACTTACCAGGCTGACTATAAATGAGCAAAGAGGCCAGATTGTCAAACAATTCCTTAATCTTGTGTTTCTTGAGAAACTCTCTAGCCTGAGTCTCACGTTCACTTTCTTCTCGATTATTCTCCATTTTGCTGTCTTCACCACAATTTTCACGGCTATCGTTTAAATTTAAAGCAAAAGTGTGTCTAATAGTGTTCAAATCCTTGTCGACCACTTTCTTTTATTAGCATTCAATTATTTTTGCAAAGAACACAAATAAAAAAAATTATTAAATAAACTTTTGACAACACCAACGAAATTTTCGTAACCACGGCGTTTTCTGGAAAAGACTAATTTTAAATAATTTAGCGCCTGATTATTATAGCGCTTTTTATTTGAGTGAGAATCCTGAATTTCTGTTTCGTTTTGGTAACATACTTTTCTCATTTAAAACGAACTTTTGGTTCAGATTTAAGGATTTTCAAATAAATTGCTTGTTTTTGGTGCTAGAAATTTAACTTAATTCTGTATTTGGACAGTACGGAATATTGCACGCGTCGTTTAATGATCACGTTTCTGGCTTATTTTGAGATACAGCGGTTGATTCGATCGCTTTCGGTAACTTTCAAACGCTAACCACAAGCGCTTCAGCGACTTTGCTTACTATTGAACGTGAATCAACTGAGCGATGGTCGCGAAGCGCTGAATTATCGCGGAACGGTCACGTGACGACAACCAAGATGGCGGCCGTGGATAAGGGAAGGCAGGAGCGGTTCGTTGTGGGAGAAGAAACAGCGATGGGAATCGACAGTCCCTACAACGAAGAATTTCTGCTCAAAGAGGTAAGCAGGACTGGTTTTTCTCGCAGGAAGGCCTCATACTCTGCTGTTTTGAATCTAGTTTGCGATGAAACGCGGGCCGCTGCATTCGGTTTCTGTTGAGTAGGATTCTTGCAGTCACAGGTGATGACACTGAGGGACCTCATGTCTTTACGGCACCATAGCAATCTCAGCGACCAAGTATTAGCACTGACGTTGCTTAGTGAGTAAGTAAATAACCGAGAAGGATCGGCCCTTATGCATTTTCAAAGCGATTGCTTTTTGCAGGATATAAGATTGAACGTTAGGAACTTCGATTTTTTACCCTGGATATTAAGTTATTATTATTACTCTTATTTAGGAAGTGTTGTTATAGCGCCTCTTCTGGGTAGGTACTCAGAAGCGCTCCCCGCTCAACTCCGGCTAAATAGGTTAGTTTTGCGATTCTTCAGGAACAGAGTGGTGTGGCCTCTGGTACTAATCACAGTGTAACAGGGTTGCCATTCGAGTTGTGTTAGAACTTTTGATATGATAGTTTCATCATAAGTGCACAATGCTAAAGACATTTTTAGAATTGCATCTTAGGGTAGTCCAGTAGTTGCTGTTATTATCCTGTGAATTCTTCTCCTTTTAAACTCCTGGAACTTCGATTTAATTCTTGCTTCGAGCCATTTCCGTTCACTGGAGTTTATCTATCTTTGCTTGATCAATGTATTGACTTTGACGTTGATTGCATTGCACTTTATTAACTTTACAACTTGATGCGACGTATATTAGTAAACTTTCTGGCATGCTTGTAGTACTACATAGATTATCTGACTGGTTTACTGACCTTATTTACTTTCTAGTTTCTTGCCTCGTAGGGACCTTGGGCAACTGCTCAGCACTTTGGCATGAAACTCTGATTCAGTGTTCGTGCTGTAGTTGGGAGCACTTCTGAGTAGAATTTTAGAAGGACTGCTATAACAAGTGCACAAACATACATATACATGTAATATGCCTACCTACTTAGTACTTACATGCTTGCTTGCATGAATGAATATATACATGCCTTCCCACTTATGCACATTGCACATGCTAGAATGCAGTGTATATATAGATCAATGTAAAGGTGCTATAAAAAAATTAAGGTATTGCCTATGATGATGGCGTGGACAACTTCTGCTGGCCTTAATCTTGTGCCCTGTCAATGTTGTTAATGTCTATGTAACTCGTTGATTATTGGACTTGGCCGTAGTAATCATGCTTATTAATCCTTTAACCGTTCATTTTTAAATTTTAAGCCCGTTTTCAGCGGATATTCTCGGGGCAAACGGGTAAAAGATTTAATAAGGCGCTGAACTCTCGTTGTGCAGTACTGGTGTGTTTTTTTCTTCAGCCGATGATCGTTTCTTCTTCCCGTAAATGCATTTCTATTCTTGGTAGTTACAACACAGAACTTTGCTTTAGTATTTAAAATAGTGATTGCTGTTTTCTCTTATGATCAGCGTTGGATTTGTGAATAAGTCGAGGTGTTCTGAATGTTTCGTTTTTGAAAGTCTGAAATTTTGGCTGTCTTCAGATTTAAACGTTTAGGGACTAGTTCCTTCTGTTCTTCATTTTGGTTTCATTGTCTCTTTGCACAGTCAAGATTCTGATTCACATTCAATGCTGTGCAGGGACGTAACTAGGATTTTTCGTTTGGGGGGCTTAAGCCTTAAGTATGACCAGTGCTTAAAGTGTAAAAAAACAAGCGCCAGGACGCTGTATTGTAATTGGTCGTGAGTGGCGGCGCGGAAGGCGCGAAGTTGCGAGTGCCGAAGGCACGAAGCCCGTCCCGACTAGGGGGTCTGGGGGAGCGTCGTAAGCTCCCCCAGCGGGGTGTGGGGCGGAGCCCCAGCGACCAGCGCATTTTTGGCTGTGTCGACCTCAAATGGATCCATTTTTAGGCTCTTGTTTGCCACCTATTTGTCAACGGTAAAGTCGCAAAAACTTTAAGATTAAGTCGTTTTACAGTGTCGCAAGGCTCAAGTTATCAGGATAAAAATAAAAATCAAACTGCTACGGTAAAAGACAAAGGTTTTGTCTTTACCGTATGCTCCCCAGCGGGGTCTGGGGCGGAGCCCCAGCGACCAGCGCGTTTTTGGCTGTGTCGACCTCAAATGGAGCCATTTTTAGGCTCTTGTTTGCCAGCTATTTGTGAACGGTAAAGTCGCAAAAACTTTAAGAATAGGGCCTAAGTCGTTTTTCAGTGTCGCAAGGCTCAAGCTACCAAGATAACAATAAAAATCAAACTGCTACTGTAAAAGGCAAAGGTTTTGTCTATATACCGTAAGCTCCCCAGCGGGGTCTGGGGCGGAGCCCCAGCGACCAGCGCATTTTTGGCTGTGTCGACCTCAATTGGAGCCATTTTTAGGCAGTCATGGCCGGTCGTCCGTAACTGCATGTACGCCGTCCATGCGTAGTCTATTTAAATTAGTCGTAAGCATACAACGGCTTGATTTCATTTGGGGGGGGGGCTTCAGCTTCGTTTGGGGGGACTTAAGCCCCCTCAAGCCCAACGCTAGTTACGTCACTGATGCTGTTGCCATATAATTGTGTATAATTTGAAGAAAGTTTGTGTTAGGCTGGTTTTGATCCACTGCATGGTCTTGCTTATGTATATGACTTACACATATGTTTTTTGTGTTCTTGGTCTTGCTTATGTATATGACTCATTGACTTATGCATATGTTTTGTGTATTCCTGGTTTTGCTTATGTATATGACTTATACATATGTTTTATATATTCTCATTCTTTGTCTTTAGCTGTTTCATTATCTCTGAGCTCCATGTTGTAATAAAATCTAATCTACCGATAATTTAATCTAGCCTGATCTAATGGCTTCTGTAGCACCATTGTCGTTATGCATGATGGATGGATGGATGTGTGGACGGATGGATGGACGGACGGATAGATGGATGGATGGATGGATGGACGGATGAGTCAGTGGTTGCTTGAAATGAAATCGCAGGCAGAAACTGTGAGACAGCGTGGTCAGAATCGTAGATGGGTGTGGATCTAAAATAATATGCGATGTTTTTGATATCAATCACTGCGTCTTGATCTTGGTCTTAGCCAAAGTCTTGGTCATGAGCACGGAAACCTTAGCTGCGGAACATACTACCGTACGTTGGTCCTGGTATCAGGCGTAGCTGCTGACTCAATCCTCCGCTTGCACTTGGTCTATCAGCCTAGACTTTCATTTGATACAACGATGGCTGTTGAGCTGTTGTAAGAGGAGGCCATTGATTGGCTTTGGTTGTTATTTAACACAGTGTTTCTACATGAAAAGTCTGTGTTAAACATTCAAGTATTTTGTTAAATACTCGACTTAAATGACTTACCGGGTATATTGACTAGGTCTCCAGATGGTGGTCCTGTTTAACCTAGGATCGTGTGAATGGTTTTCAACTCTGTCCTACTATATTATGTAAATTATGCGCATCTTCTTTTGTGTAAATTATGCACATCTTCTATTGTGTAAATGCACATTGTCCATTGTGCACTCCGCTGACCCTGAACTTGCCAATAAATTCTGTATAAAATTTTCTTTGAGCACTGGTGAATTTTTTAGATGAATTTAAAATTGGTTTTTCTGCATGTGATCAATTTCTTTTTTTCAGTTGTACAAGTGCTGTCAGTTTTAAACTATTTTCTGCCTGCAATCCTGTGCAAAAAGATCATCAAGGCAACAACTCCTATTAACCTCATTGGATCCAGGACTATTTGTACAGCTCTTCTGTTCTCAACTAGGCATGCTTTGATGTCCTAGATACAATCATTCCTAAAATATAATGATTTCTTTTTGCCTGAAACATAATAATTTCTGTCTGCCAAATGCCATATATTGCCCATTCCTTAATTCCCTACAAAAGTCTTTCTTGACCCTGACGGAGGATTCTCTGACTTCAGTAACATCTTAACTTCATAAAATACTAGAATAGATGATGATCTTGATGTATTGTCTGCACTTCATTAAAGCCACAAAAGAATCAATGGCATTTGTTGACGCAGGTGACAGCGCTTGTTATTTTGATGTGTCTGCCACTTTGATACTGTCGACCATATACTACATCAATTTCAAACGTGATCCACCCTTTGCATATAGGGAAGGACAACAATTTTCTTTGTCTGTTTAATTTATGGCAATTATTTTTCACGTTAATATTTGGCCACACTCATCTGCAGGTGCATGCAGGCTGTCAGACACGTGATGTTTGTAACATGTATGAATTTCATAATTTAGATATAATTTACAATTTAGATGTTCCGTGAGTCGTTCAGAATGCACTCTGAAGGATTTATGCAAATGCCATCCTGTTCTATTGTTAACTGAATAATTGAACAGACAAAGAACCTTGAAAATGATATCAATGCATTAAATGTAAACACATTACAGGTTGCTTCATGAACATTATGCTAAAGACCAGACTCTATCAAAGCTTTGGAAATGGCTTACTTTCCTTGTCTGGGCATGGAGAGACGTTAACTCTGATTTGTGCATGTAAACAACTATTAGAATTGTTAATCTAACTGGAATATAGTCTCATTCTTAAGCTGAATGGTAAATGCTTTGTACTTTCGCTCCTCCTTGTTTCGGTGTTGCGTCACGGGTTTATATAAATGCGAAATTATACACAGATCATGTAACTTCGCTCACATACTTGGACAAGACAGTATTGATGACGAATGTTGAATTTATGATGATACTTGCTACTTAAGTAGCTAAGTGCTAATGTATGGCCATGGCTGTGAACGGGACTATGGAAAAATTACTAATTACATTTCCTTACATTAGTAATGTTAATAATGTGTTGAGTGATGCTAATTATGATGGTGACGATTATAATTTATCAATATAGATGTAGATTGCAAAGATTAGCCTGTATGTGTTTAACCAGAGCAGTTAAAATACCGTCACGCTTATAGTGCCACAGTTTGCAAGGTGAGTCATGAGTATGCAATGTGAAATTGTTCAGTCAATTATTGAAAAAAATACATGGGAAGTGATATCTGTTGGCAAAAAGCATCATGACTGGCTGCTAACAATTTCTTTAAGCCTAAACACGTTGACCGCCTACTACGGGTTAACTCGTAGTACAGCCAGTCATTTAACATGGCGTGTAGGCGGTCAATGTGTTAAGGACCTAATTATGTATGCATGTATGTATATGGATATTCAGAGGCAGATACAGAACTTTTCGAGGGGGGACCAAAATTCATGACCTTGGGTCAGAAAAATTTTCGTTGACCTTTGCCCCCCCAAAATGATGACTTTTTAGTCGTTTGGTCGAAATGTCTTCAAAATATACCGTTTTTCCAAGCCAATGATCATCTGTTTTTTTAATCGTATCCTGCCTTCACCTTTGCCCGCTCCATTCATTGAAAACCTGATGGATGGGGGATGGGCAACGTCGTATGGGAATTTCTGATGGGGGGCCATGACCAGATTGACCTCCTGGATCCGCCCCTTTGGTTATTTATGTAGTGCCTTACACAAATAACCTCACAAAGTTTTTATGAGTTCTAGTAGTTCATCTACGTGCGGGTTACTGCACTTGTTGCAAGTGCAAATTGCGTAGAATTCGCCGCAGCTCCGCCATGCAATCCCCTCCATCCATGCCAATCGTGGCGCAGATCAAAGCATCGACCAACTTAGTTAGATGTTATAGCGCTACATGGTATATTCCATCTTTCAACAAACCACTCGAACGAAAGTCTGCAAAACACGGTGAATTGGGTTCAGCAACAGGAAACTAGAAAAATACTCGGAAATGATACACGTTGTAGCACGGCAGCTGCACTACAGACGCTTTTAAGGTGCTGATAGCATCTCTCTTCGGCAAGCCAAAAGCACTGACAGCACATATGTGAAAATTGGTATATTTTGAAATGCCACCAGGTGCTGAGTGCTGATGGTTCGTTTGCATACCTCTTGGCTACAGAAACATATATATTCATAGCTCAGTACACATTGGATTCCATAAAATAATTATGCATCCGAACTGGCTGAAAACTCTCATGCATATATATTCGAAAGGGTCAGACGGGTGAGGCACGTGAATAACTTTAATTTATTGATTAATAGCTTTTTAAAATTGAGTAATTTGAGTATACTTCCTCTTTCAAATGGTGATGGTCATGTGTGTTTATCGGTCCATTAATTAATTCACCAACATATATAGTATATGCAGTGGTTAAAATGTTTTCGATGAGCACCATGGGAATGCTGAATGTGCGAGTGCAGCGAAAATGCTGAAGAAGGGTTCTATTGGAACGGCACGATTATGTTTCCATGGTTCCATGCACAGTGAGCAGTGGGAAAGTGTTCAGGCAAAGAATTGCAAGGGGTGTGGGAACGCTGTTCCTATGCGTTCCCACCCATTTGAACTCTGAACCTACAGTATCAGCTGTGCTTCTGAGCAGTTTGCATTGTTGTTTCCGTTGTTGTATATAGAAATGAAAATTTTAAGTGCCAAGCTATATAGGAACTCATATAGCTCCATGTTGCTATTGCTCTCGCATGTGTATGGAGTTCTGTGTATGGAATTCTTGGCTACATGCAGTTTGGTGACGAGCCCAAGACCAAGGGGCGTGGGTCGTTGCTGGTGGTGGTGGTGATGATGGTGATGATGATGTTGATGATGTTGTTGATGAACGATGATGTTGATGATGATGATGATGTTGACGAGATTGATGAAGAGCAAGGGAATGACAGCGATGATGTAATTGCTTTGAACTGCATTTCACTTTAATGTATTTTCTGATTCCTGTTCTGTCTGTTTGTGCAGAAACCTCGATTCTAATTCTAAACCCACAGCCGCGTTAATTCGTCTGATGTCCCGACATATGTGAGATTGGTTATGACTTATGATGCAAAACATTTCTACTGAACTGCTGCCTGTGAAGATCAATTTTTTACCAATTTGTCTCAGTTTACTCCGACGTCTTGTTTCTAAATTCGTGCGTTTGGATCGTCTTGCATTGGGGGGTGGGGGGCGTATTTGAGGGGGGTGTGGGGGTGGGTGGGAATGCACCATGGCTAATATTAGCCGTTTTCTTGGATGAAATGATGTGTTATCTGCTTCTTCGTGTCCTGGGACTGCTTGGCGTGCTGGTGGAATTCCTGTTTGTGTAATACGACCAGCGTTCTTCAGCGTTCTTCAGCGTTCTCCGACGTTCACTCTATGTTCTTCATGTGATAATTTTTCTCTTCGCTGTCCTCCTACTTTCTGTGGCCCATATAATCAGAATTCCCGTTGTCTGATTTATAGATTCTAGGATTTTTCGGTTATGTAGGCCTAGCTATAGATCTCTTGTCGAAATTGATGATATATTAGATATATTACATTCAGTACTAAAATGTAGGGCATAGTATGTGTTTATATACATAGTGAATATATACAAAATATATAAATATACATACACGTGTATATATATATATAAATGTATATAGATAATTGTGTATGTATGTATGTATTGTATCTATAGCTTATGCAAATGTATACACATTCCGGCAGAGCTTGATGTAAAAGAAATGCTTTAGGGTTGGCATATTTGTGATGCTTAAATTCCTATTAGTTATTTAGTCGATCAGTCTTTTATACCACGCTGCCAAAGATTAGTATTAAAGGAATGCTGTCTGGAATTCTTTGTTTCAAAATTTCTGCCACATGGCAGACGGGCGAGCGCTTGATTGTGTCTTTGGCAATGGTTAGTCTGCTATGGCTTCATATCTTCCTCTTTGTGCCTGCGCACTGTGCGCAGCGTACAACTGTGCACGCTGAGAGTCGTGTTGGATAATTGCGCATTTACGACGTGCAGCTCAAGTGAAATCCTGGATCACCGTGGGCCGTGTTTCGGTATTGCAAGATTCTTGGAATTTAGCCCCACGCTGAGATGCTTTGCAGTTTGGTCTTCGGAATGGACCGGAATTTAAGATGACGAGATTGTTGCCAACATTTAATACACGGGTCGTCGTGTGGGGTATTAAACAGTTCAGTAGGTGCTGTGCTGATGCGAGTATATAGTCCTGTTCTCATCTTAATCGTATCTGAACTGGTATACTGCGCATTTTATGGTGGCTTGCGATTACTGATTTCTGAATATTTCTTTGGTATGAATTTCCAAAGCAGTGATTTACAAGAAATCTGTGATTGTGAATGAGACAGAAGTAGAGACTGAATTGATTGTGACGTTAAACTAGTGGTTTTGAACAGCTGCGTGACTGTGTTTATGTTTTTTCCATTTATTGAAATCCCTTTTGTTTTTGTTGTTTTTGATTTGTAATGCAAGGGCAATTACGATCTATGTTTGGTGGCTTTGATTTTGCAAGCATGAAAAACAGTTTGGCCTGTTCAACTTGGTGTGAAAATTGGTTAACACAGTTTAAGTGGTTATCTCAATTTAACTGATGTAAACAAAACTGTTGTTTGCCATCTAGGAAATTGATATTACTACCATGTGAACATTGACTATGGCAATAAGCCATTAAGCTACACTTTCTCATAAGTTATAGATGGCTTTGTTACAAATGTGAACGTTGTTGATTGGTCCACTATTTCAATATCCCATGGGATCAGCTGTGTAGTTGCTATTCCAGGCCAGGCGTGATGAACATGCTTTGAAGAACATGTCCCTCTGCCACTATCTGGCCATTGGTTGCTTTGTTGATGCCCTTGCTGTGTTTCCTGTAACTTATTGTCATTTATTGTCACCAGATGGCTGTGTGTTGTTGCATTTGTGTTATTAAGATTGGTTGGATGAAACTAAATGTTTCTGAGATTGTTGATGAGATGAAATACTGGTGCTGAAAGGGTGTTCAGAGGTTTTCACAAGGGTTCAGATTTGGTACAGAGAAGGAAAAATTACTGAGGAGTGTTTGTGATGGCAGGTTTCTCATGCAGTACTAGACGTGTTAAACGGTAATTGGAAATCCAATTAAATCTGTTTAGAAAATAATTATCGGTTTTTTAATTACTTAAAAAACGATAAAATGATTTTACAACTGGATGTGTACCGTTAATTAAGCTACTGACCAGTAATGTCCAGTATGGTGTCTGGTATAGTATTGACTGATGGTCGGGTGGGTGGACAGATGGCCAAACACTGAGACAGATGGATGGACAGACTGACTGAGGGGATGTACAGACGTAGGGATTTAGTTAGACAATATAATTTATTTAGAACTGCATTAGCCCGCTTCAAACGCCATCGTCCAGTTGACATGCTGCATGTCTAAGAGCATGTCTATTAAGATTTCATGTGTTATGTGTTGAGTCCACAGTCTCCACAGTTTTTCGCCTGAGAACATGGTAGAATGGAGCTTAGTAGCCGTGGTTGTCCCTGACTACTTACAGGGTGCAGGACAGTTGGAGTGTATTGTACATGTGACTATTGTATATACATGGGGCGGTAGGTAAACAGTGACTCTTGAGTCTAATTTTGGCGCTATGAGCTTTGATATATTGGCTGCAGTTTGAGCAGGATAGTACCGTAATTTTCATGGTTTCAGCCAGTTCTTGTAAATGCCCTTAGAAGCTAGTTGTATATGAGCTGTAAATGTCTGAACCAAATAGAAATGTCTGAGCTAACAGAGTGACAACTTGTAATTGTCTGAACCAAATGTCTGAAGCAATATTTACTTTTTGTGACTGTACGAAAAAAGTGTGTATGGTTGAAATATTTGACAATATTTTGATTGCTGTTTTAAATGGGTGCTGCTGCTGCTGCTGACATTATCACTAACTGACTTTAAGTTCATGGATTCTGCATTCAGACAAATTATAGTTTGATATTATTGTTTGCTCTGTTCAATTGTGTCTTAATTTATTGAGTATTTTTCTCTTTGCAGATTCGAAACATTCAGCATGTGTTGCGTCTGACGAAGGAGAACTTGGAGGCCCTCAATGCGGAGTTTGGCAATCACAAGCATCCCCCATCAATGTATCTTAAGGTATTATACTGTAGTTGCTCAACATTTCCATTTTTACATGCCTTCTCTCATGCTTATTAATTCTAAACAAATTTAGTCTTGTGGTCCAATTCTTTTGAATCGATGTAAAAAAACTGGAAGTATTTGTAATGCTGTATTAATTGGGCAAATTTATCATATTAATTAAATTTACTCAGAAATGAGTGCCAGCTGTAGCTGCCAGTCTCTCTTTTTTCAATGTTTTTAAGTAGTTCTTATGAAAAATGGAAATGTACTGGATCCTATTTCTGCAGTTATCATTTTAGCGTGACCGCTGATATAAATGCCGTCAGAGTCATGAGTTCTATGACTTTATGATCTCATTAATGTAACTACCCCGGTACACTGGGAGCAACTGGCAATGACATACATGTAGCTCTCTTGCTGCATGTGCTGTCTCTCTGTTTCTGTCTGTCTGTTTCTCTCTCTTTCTCTCTCCTGCTGAAATTGTAGACACAGGTGGCGTGAACTGCTTCTACCTAAATTGCTAATACTGCCATCATTTACAAATGCTCTCTGACTCTCCACTTTTGCCTTCTCATCACAAGAGAATATAGCGGGCTTCTCTTTCTTTCGCCCTCATGCCAGGCTGAACTTAGACTTATGAAGAAATGTGAATCTGTAGCAGAGTGATTTCTCCACACCTCAGATTCACATTTCTTTGTGAGATTCACATTTCTTTGTGAGATTCACCTTTCTTTGTGAGATTCACATTTCTTTGTGACTTTGTGCATGTTTAAAATGTTTAGTAAAGTAACGATGATAATAATACTAATGAGGATGATGATGGCATTGACGACAGTGGCATCATCAGCAACGATAACAACAGCTACAACAGTAGCAGAGTACTGCTGAGCAAATGAATAATTAAGAGACCTGTGCTATGAGCTATGTACTACTTTACATATTACTGTAAGGATGGTCTGACAAGTCAGTAACTGCAATTTATCAGTTTACTGACCATTTATAAAGCGCTTCTCACAGCAAAAGCCTTTCAGAAGCGCTCCCAGTGCGTTCAGCCCCTAGAAAACAAGCAAGTTAATAGCTAGTTGTTTGGATGACTTGCCAGCAACTTCCATTCATGGCAGTAGTGGCTAATTTTTAAAATTTTACTGCTGATTTTTTATTACCAACGGCCAATCTATAATTTAATTTTTAAGTTTGGCATCTTGTGACATGGGGTTATTATTATGTTTGCGAAAAACGAGAGACTTGCAAATGTCCACAGAAACAGTGTTTCTATGTTCAATTGCCACCTCATTCATTTCATCCCCAGGGGGCGTAAAGCTAACGGACCTGCCTTCGGGCAGAGAACTCACCATCGCCATCATTGATTTGCGTCTTGTGCGTTGCAGCAGTGGCGGTGCTATAGAAGTTTCGAGAGATAGAATCGTATGAGACAATGGATAATATATTAATTGCATTTTGTAGGAATACGAAGGCCTCACGAACAAGATCCACGAACTGCAGCTGCGTGAGCAGGAACTGCAGGAACATTTGAGTTCGGAAGACCTTCCAGCCGACTCCCCTCTCCAACCGGACGATCATCCTGATCCAATCGATCATGAACCACAGCCACCACCGCTGCCGTGCCCTCCATCCGTTCCGAGTGGTGCAAGTGTGGATCCAGCGGACAAGGGAGCGATGAGAAACATGGTGAAAGCGTACCTACCGAACAAACAGATAACAACCGTGAGACGCAGTTTAGTTTTATATCGATTGTAAATCACAATTGTACTTTATTCAGGTTTTTGGTTACATTTTAATGCTTCTATAACGACAAACACCACATAAGTTACCTTTTAGTCTCCTTAATGAACTTCTTTGTCTTTCTTTGCCCCTTTTCCGAAAGCGTTTGAAAACCATTCTCTTTGATTGTGGTTTGGTGTCAGGTCGGGAGCACCTCTGAGAAGTTCTCTTGAAGGGGCGCTATATAAATGTACGATTACAATTACAAAACACCAGTTCTTAGAAGGTTGAGTGATCTTTTGAGCTGCAGCACATGCAGGGCAACATGGGTGCTCCTGAAGGTGAACTTGCTCATGGCCAGTCCATTGATTGATTGATTCATTCATTCTTTGATTGATTGATCGATTGATTGGTTGATTCGTTCATTCATTTATTGACTCTCCAGGCATTCTCTGAATACTATAGATACAAGTTTATGACTTGTGTAAAGCCTTCACGAATGGCTGGTGCCAGGAGACACTGGTGCGAATGAGATAAGGGCGCCCACATTATTTTCGGAAATGCTTTGTCGCGAGATCACGCGAAAAAATAGTCTAAAAGTCACGAGATGAGCAGCTAAATGATGACATTAATTAGCAAATGTTTGCTCTTGCCTAGTTCTTTCATAGACTATTCTTTATGCTATAGAGCATGGATTTAAGCCTATTATTAAGTTAGCGGCACGGCACAATGATGAATCGTATCTATTAAAGATAGCCTAGTGACCTACAGCTGTCATATTTATGAGAATTCACAATATCACCGTGGCGACCGCTGGACTATTAAAAGAGCCCAAAATATTGTTAAGTCGCGAGGAAAAATTTTTCAGTTGCTGACACATTGAAAAGTAGCCCAAGTCGTGCTATTTGTGACGACCTGGCAACCCTGAGTGATTAGTTAATAAATATTGTGAATAAGCATTAATTATTATTATAAGACTTGCGGTGTTTCTGATTGTTTTGTCTTAATTGTTTGAATGTACAGTGTATTATATTGTTACAATAGACTTCTTTGTCAGCTCTGAAGTTCTGTAAAATATGATGCACTGAGGTTTAGGACGTGGCTCTTAAAATTGGTTCAGCTACAAAAAAATAACCTGTTATATAACTTGGCCTCAATTAAAGACAGTTAGTTCTTGTTATGGCTCCAAGAGCAGCCTTACAATTTCAGAGCACATATACATTATACAAACCTGTGTGTAGTGTATGTGTGTGTGGTGTATGTGTAGGCTGCTGTTGCTATGTGCGGCTTGTGTGAGGACATAGTTTGTCCAATCAATTGGGTCACTTTGTCCTTGAAATTTCCTTCTGTCAGACTGCCGATGGAGACCTTGATTATGGACATGGCTACTCCCTGGGGACCGATGATATTGATCTGTAAAAAGTCTTCCAGGTTTGCAGTCTAATGCAAATGCATTGCGTTTAAAGTGCCACAGTTGTCCAGTGCAGATGTTTACACAATTAGCATTTGCATTCATTTAATCGATCAATCAATTAAGCAATCAGTTGAGCAATCAATCTTGTGTTAAGAAGTCTGTTCAAGTCTCTCTCTCTTCCATTTAAATAAGTTCTGCCATTTGCCAGGGACAAAATGTGTTGCTTATAAATGACTGTGTGTGTGTGTGTGTGTGTGTGTGTGTGTGTGTGTGTGTGTGTGTGTGTGTGTGTGTGTGCAACATGCATGTTTATATACGTGTGTTTTTATAATTGTATAACATCTATATATGTTGGTGCTATTTTAATTCTAGGACAATGGAGAAATGAATGGACTGTGCTATCTGAGAATGTTCAAAGCATTGGAAGGGACGAATTAATAATTAATTGGATGTTGTATTGAAAGTGGATTTCAGTCTGGCCGTTCCGTTTTCTCCCCGCTTCATTGACCAGCAAGCAGACGACTTTTGTGCACCCCCCTTCCCCACTCTCATTGTCATTGCCCCCCTCTTTCTGTCCAGTATTTAGATCATTTCTCTACAGACTACTACCCAACTGACAGACAGTGGGTGAGGTCGTCTGCCACTGCGCTCTGCAATGTCGTCATCGTCGTCATCATCCACCCAAAGACCTTGTCCACTTCTGTGTGTGTGTCTGTCTGTCTATGTCTGTCTTCGTATCTGTCTCTCTCTCTCTCTCTCTCTCTCTCTCTCTCTCTCTCTCTCTCTGCCTCTCTCTCTGCCTCTCTCTCTGCCTCTGGGCAGTCTATCGATGTGATGTATGTCCATCAGCTTGAGAGCACGTCAAAGTTATTTGTGGGTTTGTTTGTTTGTCAGTCTGCAAGTGTGCTTGCATCTATGTGTCCGTAAGTCTTCACATTGTACATGTATATGCACAAGTGACGTAACAATTCTTCTTGTCCGTTTGACGTTCGTCCCTATCTCTCATGGAATGTCTCGCCATGTTTCCTACTGACGTATTAGATGTGGTGCTATGTCTGTCTGCCTCTGTCTGCCTTTTCTTGGCCGGCTGTGCTGATGCTGTCTGTAGTGACGTCCATTGCTGCTGCTGCTGCTGCTGCTGCTGCTGCTGCTGCTGCTGCTGCTGCTGCTGCTGCTGCTGCCCTGGATTGTGTTCGTATCGCAATCGATAAGTTCGCTGACCTTTCTTCGTTCAGATGCTTACAGTGCGGTGGCCAATACGTCAGTCAGTCTCCAACCTGGATGCGTCAGTTCTTTGATGTTGCTGCTGCTGCTGCTGCTGATGCTGTTGCTGATGCTGTTACGGATGATGCGGATGATGCAGCCGGCGAGTGCGCAGAAACTCAGGCTATTGGCGTTTCATGTTTCGAGGCTGTGGTGTGAGCAGTGACGTATAGGAAGGCGGTTGGGCGACTTTTGAGTCTGAGGCGCCTGAATTGGGCGCTGTTATCCTTGGTGTATATGGTGGACGGTATTATCCATGGGTGAACGGTGTTATCCAAGGGGAAGCTGTAGGCCTAGTTAGACCAGAGTCAACTTTCACCACCATGCCCAACCAGTGTGGTTAAAGAACAACTACATAACTAACCAGGAGTGTTTTTACATTTAATAGGCTTAGCAAGAGTCAATGTGTCTCAGCGCTTCTGAGTGGATTTTTTTAAGAGTCGCTATATAAGTTCTTGAAATGAATGAATGAATGAATGAATGAATTGATGGGCATGGGGAGTGTGGGGGGGGGGGTGATTAAGTGCAGATCTGGAAGAGGTCAACTGATCTAAGTGCAATGGGTTGAGAACTATTAAGAAGGATTTTAATTAAAGTCTTTGATCGGTGGCCAGCCATTGTATTGAATGTGATATTTATGGCTGTATTGTTATAGGCTCCTGTATACTTGCGGGGATTTTGTTTGTCCTCCTGTTATAGAATTGTGAATGATCCGTAGTTTGTGCAGAATGGTACACACACAACTGTCTATTAATACAATCTGGGCATAACTACCATTATTACTGATTCCACAAAGTCTTAGTCTCATTAGCAACAAAGTCTGCTCTGGTCATAGGCGCAATCACGTTCAAAAAGTTGGGGGGGACCATAATAATAATAGAGTTAGGGGACCACTCAAAAGTTGGGGGGGACGCGTCCCGTGGGTCCCATAGGGTGGTTGCGCCTATGGCTCTGGTGATTGTTCAATGTTCATCACCATTTCAACTTCTGCAGCTCACCTATAACTCATTAATTGTAAACATTGAGTGTGATGGTTTAAACAGATCTGCAGTGTGCCTACATGTATAGATTGTCATCCATTGTGCAGTTGTTGACTTGTTACTAGTGAGAGTTACAGAATATTGTAGTCCCGAGATAATTGTTATTGATCACATAATTATATGTGTAATGTGTATACTATAGTCAGTACTGATTGTATTAAACCTCGCTGTACGTATAAGCAGCTAAAGCTGTTTGGTGGATGTGTTTGTGGTAATGTCTGTACTGAGTACTCATTTTCATTTTCTTAGCTTTTGTGTGACTTTTGTATAAATGCGCACGTGATATGTTTATATGTTTGTATACGTGTGTCTATTTGGATCTGACCATCTATGTAGCACCTTTTCAGTTCCTCTCAAAGAGTGGACAGCTCTTAGTTTCAACCTCTGTACTAATATGCCAATTTTAAGTATTAGATCAGCATAATATTATAGGAGATGGTTTGAATTGAATTATGTGGAGGGTTTATAACGGATGTACAATTTTTTGTACACTGTCCGAAACCTTGATTGATAGGATGGCCAGCATTTTACACTGGCGAAACATTACTTTACCCCCCCCCCCCCCACCCACACCCCAACCGTCAGACTTAAAATCCTGGTTCAGTTGTTCATGATTGGTAATACAAAGAGAGTTTCTTGACTAACTGCCATGCCAGGCAGTTTCTTCTTTGAAATCAGAAGCAGTGCAGTATGTCAATTAGGCACACATAAGTTATGACCAATTACGAACACAAGCGGCAGCAACAGTGCTATTGATAGGAGACACTTGGTGAGTTGCTTGGTATGGGAAGAAGCAAGCGCCTATAAACAATGGACTGGGATTAGATTGCAGAGCATAATAACTCTGTGGTTCTGAAACTAATTTCAGAACAAGGCATCGCTGCTGAAAGTCATTCAGTCAATGAATGGCACATGGTATTAATTTCAGTTTTTTTTTTAAAAATCCCAGCTAGTCCCGTAATTTTGATAAGAAGCAATGTTTGAGAAAATACATTTGACAGTAAATTTATTCCAAGGCATATTTTTATATAGGGGCGCCGCTTGTGGCCTCTTGAAGGCAGTTTGCTGCTTTGTAAGGCACCCTTGTAATGCCATAACAGCATGGCGGTGTTATAGTACCATATAAATTGTTCTAAAATTTGATTATTATACTTGTCGGGAAATTGTACGGAAAGAATTTTAATGCATTTATTTCATTCAGAGCATTTTTATGATAGTGTTCCATGATACCTAATCAGAGGAGTTACCAGCCAAACTTTAGCAGAGGAGAACAGCTTTCAGTGATTGGATGATTGAAACTGTGGCTGTGTGCTGGGAGCGCCCCTGAGTGGATTCTTGAAGGGGTGCTGTGTAAGTCCATAGAATGAATGAATGTTTTCTTCAGTAAAAGCCACAATGAAGAAATTCAATTACTATCGGATGGCTTCTTCATTATTCAAAACAGATTATAAGCTAAAAAAAACTCTAGGAACTTAGCAACAAGCACTTAAAAACTGTTCTGTTTGGCCGTGCTGGAGTCGGGAGCGCCTCTGAGTAGTTTCCTTGAAGAGGCGCTATATAAATACTTGAATGAATGAATGAATGAAAGAAACATGTTCAAGTGCGAAAGAAGAAAGACTCGAGACATAATTTATGAAGCAAATTTTGATTGGTCAGATGTAATAAATGCAACGTTGAAGTGAGGTCATTCCAGAGAAAGTTGAGTCTTCACGAGAAATTGCTGTAAGCTTTTAGTATAAATTTGTGGATACTGGTCTAAGTACTAAGCAAGGGAATTCAGACAGAAAGTCTACTAAAATGTGCACAGATTTTGCTTTCAAAGAATCGCAACAAAATTTTTACTTAAAAACCCTATAGAAGATGTGTGTTGTGTTTCACTTAAATTTGCATGCATGTGTGTCCCTTGCGACTGGTCTAAGAGACTGCTCCTCTTCCTCTTCTTCTTCTTCTTCGTGGTTAAACGTGAGTGTCTGTGAGTGTGTCTAATGGAAAGCAAGATGACTTATTGATGTGTTTTGCAGATTCCAGTGCGGCCGGGTGTTGCGTTAAGAGACGCTCTCGCGAAAGGCATGAAACGTCGAGAATTAAATCCCGACAAATGCATCGTGTATCGAGCACAGCAACGGTATGTGTGGATGATGACATCACTTTGCTTAACTTATTTCCAAAGATTTCTGCTCTTTTTCATTCATTCTTTCACATTCGTTCGTTTAGAAGGTTTATTTAGCACCCTTTCCTCCTTTCAAGAAGGCTACTCAGAAGCGCTCCCAGCCCTGCCACGGCTAAAAGATAGGTTTTGAGGAACTGGTAGAAAGCAGTGTAGTTATTCATTGTTATATCGTTGCTGGTCTGTACTGTTGGTTTGGTAGGAGGAATAAAACAGAACAATAACTATCTTCTTTTCTGTACTGGAAATGAGTTAGAGTTCAAACCCATGCAACTTTATCGAGCTTGATAACTGGAAGAAGGCCAGTGGGTCATGAACTGTGATAGGTGGTTATTAAATATTGAAATGATTTAAATTGTCATTTTGTCATCATTGTGAATGTTATTCTTCGTGGTACTAAATATTGTATCTTGATTTAGGTTTGAAGAATGCTTACTGCACAGTACTGAGTGCGACACAGTGTTGTTTGACGCTGTAAAGAATAGTGTCCACAAAAGGACAGGGAACCAGCGCAGCTCATCATTATTGTGTGAAAAGTGACTTTGCCGTTAGAGCAGGCTTTTCTTTTGTCATTGAGAATGTCACTTCTTATTCTTGGGAGGGCAGGGACTGAATTGAAAAGCTTGCCATTTGAATGCAGGAACTGCTAATGAAACCATGTAGCATTACTAAACTTAAAACTGTTCTTTTTAGGCGTGCTGGAGTCCGGAGCGCCTCTGAGTAGTTTCTTTTACTTGAAGGAGCGCTATATAAATGTCCGAATGAATGAATGAATATCGCATTGTTGCCATTGCATGTTATGTTTGCATATTAACCCGTTTACCGTGTAATAAAAATATTCTTAGTAAAATTTGGACGAGTTAACTCGGGGATCACGGTAAAGGGGTTAATGGATGGATGTCTTGTCTTTTGCAGAACGCTAGTCAGTTGGGAGACGGACATTGCTCTGCTTGCTGGTCAGGAAGTGTCTGTGGAACTAAAGGAACCAGCCGACCTCAAAGAATCCATTGCCTTCGCCTCTCAAACGACGACCGAGCATCAGTTCGTACGTTACTCATCCTCCTCCTCTGTCCTGCTTTTCAGTTTCTCTGTTTCACTATATACGGCATACGCATATGCTGCGCTGAACAATGAGCATTTAATTGCACTGGTTCAGCAATTTTCGTGAGATATGCGTAAATTTGCCTCTATTTTTAGTTCTAGGAATGTGTTAGTCTTTAGAATGTTCCGGTCGTGTAGTGCAGCTGTAAAACTTTACAGAAGTAAGACTTCAACGTATAAAAAGTTTGAGATTGAGAATAAATGATCTATATTGCAATTACAGTAGTTTGAAGTGAATGCGAATCATGACAACGTGGACTACAAGACAGTATTTGGCTGACGACAAGTTATGCACCTGATGTGTGAGGATGACTGACTTAAACCCTAAGATCAGATGGTTTAGTTGTTGGTTGGTGTGTGTAAGAGAAGAGTCCATCCTTATTTGGTCATCAGAATGAGTCGGCAGCTATGTTTTTTACATGGACACACTGTCTGTGTGATGTTTATGGATGTTCTAAGAGATGAGAGATGATGCATGCGCTGTTCTATCAGATGACAAAGTTGAAAGGTTAGAACAGAAGACTGTATTGGAGATTTACGGAGCTGCTTATAAGAAGGACACTTTGAATGTTATTGTCATGGTTCTTTATTACACAATACACATGCAAGAGTACATAATCACCAACGTGATGTGGGCGTATAGTGTAGATAACTATCGGGGAAGATATATGGTGTGTGTAGGTGTGTGTACTGTTATTTTTTATTGACTTCGATATGGGTAGTGTAAGTTTGGGTCGCTTGCTTCATACATTAGCTGAGACTTGTCGATTGTTTTTCGTGTAGATGCGCAAGACGTTCTTCACGCCAGCCTTCTGCGACACGTGTCGGAAGCTGCTGTTCCAGGGCATCAAGTGCCAGATGTGCAGCGGCCGGTACCACATGCGCTGCCGAGAACGGTCGTCGAGATGGTGCCACGCTGGCGATTTCGAAGACAGCAAGCGCGAACAGACGAAGTTGTGAGTGCTTCTCGCTACTGCCAAGTCAGGGATGTTTTTAAGGAATTTTTAGAACTGCACAACTCCTTCTCTTCCTTCCCATCCTCCTCCATGGTAGATTACTTCCAGTCGGAGGACAATGACCATTTTTCGCTAGTTTTAACCATAGATGTAAAAAACGATAAAAACAAAATAAAAAACGAGAAAAAACCGACGTTTTTTTCAAAAAAATAAAAAACGACAAAAAACGATAAATAACGGAAACGGAAAATTATTTGACTTTGCTACATCTAAAACCGCATTTTAGCCATGAAAATCTTGATTAGGAACCTACTACGCGTAGGCTATCTCTTAAATGATGATGTTAAACGATGAAATAATGACTTTAGTAAGTTTAGTTAGCTGGATCCTTGAGAGTTGGTGAAAAACATAAGAAATATCAGAAAAAAATTAAAATTAAGGAAAATAATAATAGAAAGTAAATGTATAAATAAAGATAAAGAAAAAAATAAAAAACGATGGGAAAAATAAAAAACCAAAAAAACGACGTTTTTGGGAGAGAATAAAAAACGGAAAAAAACGTTTTTTACAACTATGGTTTTAACTGTACGAAGTGCTTCTACAACTGCACAAATCCGTTTAGAACTGCACATTTTGTGTACAACTGCACGTTAAAAAAGCCCTTTGCCAAGTCTTTCTATTGTCTGATTTGTCTGAGACAATGCTTTTTTTAGCGTACAGTTGTACATGATGGGTGCTGTTCTAAATAGATTTGTGCAGTTGTAGAAGCATTTCTGTGAGGGTGAAAATAGTTTTAAAAAAGGGTCATTGTCGTTCGAGTGGGAGTAGTTTGCCATGGAGGATGGGAAAGGAAAGAAGGAGTTGTATAGTTCTAAAAATTCCTTTACCTGTGTGCCCCGAGAATATCTGCTGAAAACACGAGCTTAGCGGGAAAAATGAACGGGTAAAGGGTTAAAAACAGCCATGGTGCAGACCAATGGCAGTGATCTCGAGTTCTCGACGTAGAAATTTGTCCAGACACTTGCACAATCTTAATTACCGCAGATAATCAGTCAGTTTGAAGTTGTGGCAACGCTGATTATTCTATGTATGACTTAGAACTGTTCAGCTGTTACAGGTGGCCCACTAGCGGAACCCCAGTTCCTTAGGATCCTCATCTTTTTGATCAGTTGTTGTTAGTATTTTTTTTCTACTATACTTGTTTTTTTATGTCATTGTGTTGACTTGGGGCGCAGTGGTGTAGTGGGTATGTTCGTCGCTTTGCGATGGTTATGGTTATTATTCTGTGTATGATTTTTCTGTTCAGCTGGCTTGCTGGATGTGAGCCTCCGCAGACGCAGCCTCTCTTTGTTCCTCCTCCATTGTCATCTCGAACATTACCATCGCGATCGTACGTCGGCGAACATCGATCGACGTCAACACCTAACGTCAATCAGATCGTAACCGTTGATCCTCTCCTAGGGCAGGTCGGTCGGTTGTTTGGTGCTTGGATGTGAAGCATTGGCTTTGCTACATCCGTACTATTCACGATTCATTGTAAATGCGATTAATTATTGGCTTGGAAATCAAGGAGACTGGTTAATAATAATCTCATAATAATAATAATAATAATAATGATGATGATTATCTTCATTTAACTCTTTCCAGCCGGAATTGTTTTGATACCTATGCTGTTAATGGGGTCACCGGTGACCCGGTCCGGCGGGAAAGAGTTAATTTCAAACTAACACAATGCAGAATGATTACAGGAATTGAGTATGATGGATGATCACAACTTACTGCAAATGGCGGTGTTACAGACGACATTCGTGACGTCAAAGACTGTTTATTTCCGTTGTGTACAGCCTAGTGATTCAGAGGGTCATGGCTACTGTACCTCTGTGCAATGCCACTCGTGCTAACGTAGTGCTTCTTATCTAACAGATAACTATATTCTGCTTTTAAATTGGCTTGTACATGTGCTATGGGTGACTGTGTGATATTCTGAGCTTGGGACTGGTATTTACGAGACTATCAATACTGCTGTTGTACCGTAATTATAATATTATGCTGATATGCTGGTTTCTATTTCTGTGGACTAACTAACTAACTGAAAGTTGGAACATGTTTTCAGAGTTTTCACCGGCATTTACATCGCCAGGCTCCTCTAACAGGTGTGGTGCGATTACTTTAATTTCTCTTTTAAACTAAAGAATTGATTTGGTGTTTGTTTACACACTGGCACATGCATCAGGCCTGAATCATAGTTCTAGTCATAGTTCTAGTATGTTCAGTCTTGCTTCGAAGTATCTTTGTGATCTCATGCTTTGTTCCTTTCTGCCACTTCGCTTTGTCCCTCTCTGCCACTTCGCTTTGTCCCTCTCTGCCACTTCGCTTTGTCCCTATCTGCCACTTCGCTTTGTCCCTCTCTGCCACTTCGCTTTGTCCCTCTCTGCCACTTCGCTTTGTCCCTATCTGCCACTTCACTTAATCAGTCTTATTAATTTAGCAGATCGCCTTGACTAAGTACTGAATTAATTTCCGAATTAACTTCTTTTGCGTTGAACCATCTTTCTCGAATAGTCTTGCACTAAATTTACGTGCAAAATTCTCCACGGAAAGGAGCTTGGAGAGCATTTTCAGTTAAAACTTTACGTTGCGCGTCTGTGCAATCGTCGATCGTGTTGTGCGCCTTCGAGAGCGTCTTTAACCCTTTGAACCCGACGGGCCCGTTTTCTGGCCCGTTATTCATAGAGTTACGGGGGCTCCGGGTTCAAAGGGTTAAAGTTGTTGCAGTGCTTGAAATAGCAGACATGATGTTCCTATTTATCAATTTTTTTTGTAGGAGCTGGTCCAAACACAAGCTTTCTGCACACTGACGACACAAACTCCAGCCCTGATCCGAACACTAAGACGTACAGTCACAGCGCTCACACGTCACCCACGAACACAGCCAAACTGCGGCCACCGCGAGCCAGATCGGCCGAATCTGACAACAAAAAACTGGTAAACGACAACAATATACCGCAATATGAATTGTTTTATCTTGCCAAATGTGCAAATTTATTTATTTTTCATTAAACGACAGCAATATACCTGCCAATCATTGTTTTTATCAGACCAAATGTACAGATTTATTTATATTTGACAAGAGGCTTAGTTTGGGTAATTTTTGAAGTTATTCATGACGTTATTTTTATGAGTAAATAGGAATTTAATTTGAAAATATTCAACAATTTCCAATATTATCCGGACTGTGAAATTGCTGACCGTTTTATGAGCCGTAAAATTAAATTTGCTTATTTACTTGTTTTTTGTGTTTGCAGAGATCTCGTCGTGATTCAAACGAGGAGTGGGAAATCCCCGCTGATGACATCATCATCGGTCCCCGCATTGGGTCGGGTTCATTCGGGACGGTCTATCGAGGTCAGTGGCACGGTCCAGTCGCCATCAAACGACTCAACGTCAAAGAACCAACGCCTGCGCAGCTCGAGGCATTCAAGAACGAAGTGGCTGTTCTTAGGTTAGTCAGTGGGAATCATGTGAATCACTGTGTAATCATGTGAATCACTGTGTAATCATGTGAATCACTGTGTAATCATGTGAATCACTGTGGAATCATGTGAATCACTGTGTAATCATGTGAATCACTGTGTAATTGTAATTGTAGGCTCCAAGTGGTTAAAGTGCTACTTAAAAGCTAAGCGCGGGGCACCAGCTTATTCACGAGCACTAATTAGTACGTTTTGACTGAATGTAAGTGTTTTGGATAAAATGCTGTTTTCCAGATTTGGCAATAGAAGAAGGAGAGAAGTTCCTTATGCAAGCTATGATGTATCTAATTGTTGTGAAATGGTGCAGTTATGGTTTGTAAATTGGATTTTTTTAAAAATCTTTTTATGTGGTGAACGATTTTACATCGAAATATTACAAATGATATATTTTAATTTTAGGAAGACTCGACATGTGAATATCTTGTTGTTCATGGGTTGTACATCTAAACCAGTGTTGGCGATCATCACGCAGTGGTGCGAGGGTTCGAGTCTCTACAAACATCTGCACGTCAACGAAGTTCGTTTCGAAGTGTCGCTTCTCATCGACATCGCACGACAGACGGCGCAGGGAATGGAGTCAGTGATGATCATCAATCAATCAATCTAAATTTATATAGCGCCCCTTCAAGGTACCTACTCAGAGGCGCTCCCGGCCGAGATCAAGCGAAATGATGATGATCTGTTTATTTTGACTTGTCTTATATATTCATTCCTACACAAGTACACATTCATTCATTCATTCAAGATTTTTGCAGCGCCTCTTCAAAGGGACTTCTCAGAAGCACTTAAATGTTCTTTTAATAAGTGACATCTTTATCTTTAACCCGTTTGCCCCGAGAATATCCGCTGAAAACGGGCTTAAAATTTAAAAATGAACGGGTAAAGGGTTAAAAGCAATTGCCTTCAAAATGCAGTTTAACACTTTAATGCCGAGCTGCATTGTTTTCCCAGTCGCAATTAATGCATGCTCATCATTACAGCGTTCAGCTGTTACTAAACTTGTCTCTGTACAAGAGTTGCTACTTTACTTAAAATTTCGTGTGGTTTTTTCCTTTTTCCAGTTACTTACATGCGAAGAAAATCATTCACCGTGATTTGAAGTCAAACAGTATCCTTTTGTTGTGAAGTTCTGTCTTCTCATTTGGCAGTTTGCATTGCTGTTTAAACTGCTAGCTGTGATGGCTAAAGATGCTGATGTTGATGATGGTGTAAGAGGTGATGTTGGTGCAATTTGTTGTTGAGGCATGAGGTGTGGTTCATTGGTGAGATGGAGTTATGTCTGTGATTGTATGTTTGTTTGTATGTGCACTTGTTATAGCACCCCTTCAAGCGCTCTACTCAGAGGCGCTCCCGAACGCAGAGCGGACACTTCATCGGAGTTTCATGCCGAAGCGCTGAGCGATTGTGAGTGAAGGACTTGCCCAAGGTCCTTACGCGGCGACTTGAGGTGGCATCGAACATGCAACCCTTCGTCTGCAAAGCGACGAACATACCCACTACACCACCATGCCCACAGTGGTTTTGGTGATAGAGCTGTTGTTACTCATGTTGGTGGTGTCATTGATTGGTAGAGATGGAGTAACCGTGTTGTTCATGAGGTCGAGTGGAGTTCCTTGATGTTTCTATTTTCTTGTCTGTTTAAAATAAAGGTGTTGATGATATTCATTTTTGTATTGATGTTGGTTTTGTTGGTGGTAGTGGGTATTGTTGGTCAGAGTCACTGTCACAATCCTCCAACCTTCATTAACATAATCAATCAATCAATCAATCAAATTTTATATAGCGCTCCTTCAAGGTGCCTACTCAGAGGCGCTCCCAGGCGAGATCAAGCAGGAAAAAAACAGTCTTCAATAGTTTGTGATAAATAATGATTATATATGGGGTTAATGCTTCAAATGAATGATTTAACCTCAGGATTGAAGTGGAATGACTTAATTAATGTGATTTGCATACATCTGGTTCTGTCTCCTTACTACTCTCGTTGCCTCTAGATATTTTCCTAGCCGACAACTACTGCGTGAAAATCGGGGACTTTGGTTTGGCAACGGTCAAAGTCAGGTGGAGTGGGTCTCATCAGTTCCAACAGCCGACCGGGTCAATTTTATGGATGGTAGACTAATTTTTTATTTATCTTCATAGCGTAACTTTTAATGGTAAACGCTAGGAGTGTCGTTTTTACTATGAAAAATGGTGGTGAACCATTCCATGTAGTGGGACCAGCGGCTGAGAAAGCTTGGTGCTGCTTTGTGGAGGGACAAGAAGCTCAGCCTGTTTAGATGAATGAAGGGAGAGATGTTGTTGGACATCAGGGCTTTTTTAACGTGCAGTTGTACACAAAATGTGCAATTCTAAATGAATTTGTGCAGTTGTAGAAGCATATGTGTATATATAATAGATATTAATTATTACCGGTATATAGTTTCGTCATTTAAATTGTTTTTAGTCGCCAGAAGTGATTCGTATGACTGGGAAAAACCCGTATTCTTTCGAGTCGGATGTCTATGCGTTTGGAATCGTGTTGTACGAACTGATGACTGGCCAGCTGCCGTATCCAAACATCAACAACAAAGACCAGGTAATACGAACAGCGTGTGTGGCAACCCTTTCTGCATTGCCATTACATTGCCTTCGTGGCCATTTGATTATTATTATTATTATTATTAGTAACCGACTCTATTGTCTTCCTCTTGTCACTAATATTGTGGGGCTCGGTGGTGTAGTGGTGGCGTCGTTGCCTTGGAGCCGGAAAGTTCGAGGTTCGAATCCACCTCGCCGCGTAAGGACCATGGGCAAGTCCTTCATTCACAATTGCTCAGCGCTTCGGCGTGAAACTCCGATGCAGCGTCCGCTCTGCATTCGGGAGCGCCTCTGAGTAAAGAGAGCTTGAAGGGGCGCTGTAACAAGTGCGCATACAAACACTATTGTAGCCATTCAGATTTATGTTTCTGAGTTAATTGTTTTTGTCTGTGCCGTCTTCAGAACAGTTATTATTGTGCTCCTTTTTATCATGTCTTTGCATCCTGATTCTTTGACGGCTGTCATTTCTGCTTCAGACTACTGTCGTATTTTTAATTTGAGCTCCTATGCAAGTTTTGGTCAAAAATGGATTAATGTTTCTCAAATCATAACTATCGGATGAATGATGCTTAGAGAAATTATTTAGGAAAACGATTCTTACAGATATATTTATTTGTTTTTGAATATATTTATCATCAGATACTTTTCATGGTTGGCAAGGGTTATCTGAAGCCGGACATTTCCCTTGCTCGAACTGATACACCTAAGGCACTGAAGCGCCTCATGCAAGACTGTGTTCAATTTGAAGCAGAGGAAAGACCTCTCTTCCCACAGGTTGGTCGTCGTTGCTCGAGTCAGTTTAGATATTGTTTTTGTTGTTGTTGTTGTTATAATAATAATAATAATTCTAGGGGAATTGATATGTTAATTGATTTAGGTCGTCACTTGTCACAGGCGTCTGACGATCTGAGGGAGACGTCGTTTATGTTCCAAAGACTGTCAATTCCTATTCAGCGTTTTAACGCTGGGGCCTTCACGGGTTATTTCGCTAACAGTATGCCCGATTTGGAAGAGGGAGGCTATAAATTGCCATAGTAGGCCCTAACCTCTTGTAGCATGTCGAATAATAATAATAATAATTATTATTATTATTATTATTATACATTATTAAATGCTGCTATCTAGTAATGACCAAGCATCAACTGGATGGACTTGATCCACGTCCCCAGCACATAAGACATCTCAAAAGTTTTTAAAATGTTATTAATTAAGCTTTGCTGTTTGGCAGCATTAAGATAGAAAGAGATTTTACTCGATGAACAAGAAGAAGAGTAATTTTTTAAGCGATGATTGTTTGAAGTGGCTTTTGAAAGACTAACATTTCTGTCCAAGGCTTTTTTAACGTGCAGTTGTACACAAAATGTGCAGTTCTAAGTGGATTTGTGCAGACTTTGTAGAAGCTCTTCCGTGCAGTTGAAACTAGTAAAAACACGCCATTGCCTTCCGTTTGGAAGCAATTTACCATGAAGGATGGGACAGAAAATAAGGGGTTGTGCAGTTCTAAAAATTTCTTAAAAACAGCCCTGTTTCTGTGTGTAGGTGTTGGCATCTCTGGAGAGCCTGGCACGGTCCCTTCCGAAGGTCCACCGCAGCATCTCCGAACCGACCCTCAACCGAACGTTCCTACAGTCCGACGACAGCGACTACTCGTACTGCTGCGCGTCGCCGAGAACGCCGATCAACTCGCAGGTCTGGGGATTCCCGTTCTTCTCCGTCAAGTGAAGATGGCGCCACCTTCCTTCCGTTCTCACGTTGTCGATCCGTCGTTCTACGGCCGCAGAACTTGAGCGTTCTGAGTTGTCAGAGAAGGAGGAGGAGGAGGTTCCTGTCTTGTATCTAGTCAAACGCAAGTCTGTTCAGTGCACGCGTTGCAACGTTCAGCGTTAGTCAGCGATGACGATGTATTCGAACCATTTTCTGATCATGGCCTGCGACCGGTAGATGATGATGGCACTCTTAGGTGTAATTTTCGCTCGCTCTTTTACGAAAGGACTCGTTCCTCGCAGCTGCTCGTGCCGGATTGCGGGACGCGTGAGCGGATGATTTCGCAGGGTTTTCCAACGTCTGGGGATTCCCGTTCTTCTCCGTGGTGGTTTCGAGCGCTCGGCATACATTTCGGACAGTCGAACTAACTTTCCAATTCTGCTCACTCACGGACGGCGCTTTTTCGCAGTTTCTATGCAAGCGTACTAATCGCGGCGCAAGTTTTATGCTCCACGTTTCTACCGCATGTGTTTTATTCTATCGTATACATGCACGATGTTTACACTGTATCTTTAGGCAAAATATTCCCAGGTTAGCTAGCGTTTGAGCACTGGACCTGTGAGTGTGGTTCGTACGAATCAATGTTACTGCAATGCATGTTGGGATGTACGGGCCTCGGATGACCCTTGCCGCATGCAGTCGATTTCGTGTATCGTATCTCTCGTGTCATGCAATACGTAACAGTTTTACGATAATTAATTAATCAATGGCCGTACGTTGCGTGATTTTTTCGTATTTTGAGATCTAGGCTGAAATTCGGTCTCGAGTCGTCGTTGAACGTTTCTCGCTTTCTGTGTGTTTTTCGTATGTCGTCCCTGTTTGCTCGGAATTCAGTGGCGGATCCAGAACTCTTCAAGGGGGGCCAAAATCTTTGATCATAGGACAGGGGGGGAAAATCGTCGTTGGTCGCCAAAAAAGTTGACTTTTTTTAGTCATCGGTTTTTGGCTAAGGAAAAAAGTACTTTTCATCCGCCAAAAAAGTTCATGACCTTTTTAAAAAAAATTTTAAGTCCTCCAGCAGAAAACCAACCCAATGGGGGTGGGGGAACTAACAATGCAATTTTCTTAATGGGAGGGGCTAATATGCCATGATACCCCTATTCGTATTACTAATTTCAAACCGAATGAGGGAGGCCACGTCCCATGGGAGTTTTAAACGGGCCATGGCCTGATTGGCCCCCCTGGATCCGCCCCTGTCTGAATTAACTAGGTTTTTATGTCCGTCGGTCATGGCAGCTCGTCTTGCCATAACGCGTCTTTGTTCTGGTTGTTACTTAAAGAGTAGACATGTGATGATGATGATGATGATTAAGTCGGAGCAGTGCAGTCTAGGAATGGGTGTGAGGGACGATTTGTCCTGATTATAATTAAAAAAGATTAGGTGAAGACAATTTTGAATTTTTCACTTAATTGGAGTTTTTGAAAGACGCAAATAAACATCTAGGACATATTTATTATGGCGATCGTCATTATGGTGGCTATAATTTGCCATTTAAGTGTCGCAATGGTATCATGCTGGCTTGAAGAAGAAAACATCAACCCGGAAGTGGGTTCGATACCTGCTACCCCCATAAATGTCGGCTCAACTTTTCCCCCCATAGATGTAGCACTGGATAAATAAGTAAGTAAGTAAATATACCCTTTTTCTACTCTATTTGCAAATGCACATGAGACATCGAGAAATTATAACATGTAGAAGTAGTAATAAAGTATAGTACTATAAATGGAAAGTAATTAAGGCAAAATGTTAACAAGTGTAAAGCGTTCTAGTCATGAAGCCCTCTGCCTTGTGAGAAAGTCAGAACGTGGAATTTCAAGGTTGTGTGAACATGGGCACAAAGAGTATTGTGATTGATGGAGTGGCGCGACAGTAGAGCACCTTGCATGGCTGCCATACAGTTAAATTCAACTCCCGTTGCACTTGCCATCGTCTGTTTAACTCTGTTACTGCTCTGTCATTGTAATTTTACTGCATAATTGTAAGTTTTAATCAATAAACAATATTATATTATGATTATTATTACTACAGAGAATATAGACCCATTATTATAATAATAATAATAGTAATTAATAATAATAATAATTGTTTTGGAGAACACAGTACGTGTCTTTCAGCAGCTTTCAATTTGTGAGAAGACTATGACATTTAGAAATTCCACATTTTCGGCAGGTCATAGGCAGGTCAGATGCAAAATACAGTACGCCTACAGTGCAGTGCTTAAAGTGTGCAAAAAGAAGTAGGGCCTACCTGGACGCCCCTTTAATACTTTCCAGGTTGTGTAGGTGCAGTGTTCAGGTTTGAAAATAAGTGCCTGGACGCCGTCTATGACTGTCCAGCCACACTTTAAGCCCTGGGCCTAGGTCAAATTAACTACCGCGACATTATGGTAACACCTTCACTCAGTCCACTGAATAGGCTATAGCGCCGACATTTTAATTGTAATCGTAAACTCGACATTTCTAAAGCGCTACTCGAAAGCCAAGCGCGGGGCACCAGCTTATTCACGAGCGCTGCGTTGAGTCGGAAGGGTTGTCCGTGAGAGTAGTCCGTGGTGGTCCGGGTCGAGATACAATTGGATCAGAGGGGCGGAACAGTTACTAAGGCGGGTGTCGTCTGGGCCGGGAATTGGAGGTTGGAGAATCAGATGAGACGGTAAGAATTCTTGAATAGAATGAAAAGCCCGAGTTGTGATGGATGGAGGAGCTTGAGGAAGGAGATGGTGTGTGATTAGTAATAATGATGGTGGAGGAACTGAAAAGGATCGGAACATTGCAGGCAGATCATTCCAAATGCGTGGTGCTGAGTTCGATATATGGCTCAGTTGGAGCACTTGAGATGACTTGTGACTGGCGGTCGAGAGAGTGTAAGGCAGGCGGATGATCAGGTAGAACGGGTAGGCTGAATGGTGAACAGTTCGCGAAGATATCTTGGCTGGGAGCATTGTAAAGAGTTGTAGGTTAAAGAGAGAACTTTGAAGTGGATTCGCTCTGGGATTTTCAACCAGTGAAGTGACTTGAGAACGGGGGTGATGTGATAATGTCTGAGTGTTCTGGTGACGGCTCTAGCAAGAGGATTTTGTATGATTTTGAGGCGCTTAAGTTGTGAGTAGTCAAGGTTTAAGAACAGAGAGTTGCAATAGTCAAGCTTTGAGTGGACGATGGACGTAGTAATGGTGGAAGCAGTTTTGAAATCAAGCATAGGTCGGATGCGTCGGAGGTCCCGGATGTGCATGAAGCAGGAACGCGATAAATTAAGGAAATTGAGGTCTTAGAAAACCATTTGCGACAGTGACTGGGAATTGTCCTAGCCTAAAGTCCGGTAAAAAAGACACTTTTGCGCGCTATCTTTTTCATCTTATTAGGCCTACCTAAGATGCTGAGAACACCCCTAAGGAATAATTACTCAGAAGTGCCAAGCACTCATTTGGGATTTATTTCATAAATTCTGAAACAGTCTAAATATAATGCAACATATTTGGCGTCCCAAGACTCCCAATGACCCGAATAATTGCGCAGAATTTCCACGACAAAATGAGTATAACTGACACTCCGCTTCCATTCAAAAGAGGTCGCCATAAGCAGTGGCTTGAGAACCGACAATCTTATTGGCTGGCGATGACGTCATCTTCGCAGGGGCCGACTGGTGTAACGGCGGCCGACTTGCATTCACCAGTTTACTCGCATTCAGTACTTGTCGTATAGTATTCCTGTGAATGCAAGCATGAATAAATTGCCTCTCCTGCCGTTCTTCTAATCGGACTTTGCCCTCTGCAGCTGCTGGCTGTTGCAGCCAGTGGATTAATCACCGCTCGGCAACTAGGCAGGCGCACGTGTGTTGTTGCCGGAGCAGCCGCGTTGGCCCAGCGCCCGCCCGCTCACTCGCCCACCCGGCCTCTGTGGGCGCGTGGCGTGTGAGCCGTCACCGCATTATAATTCTAATATAGATGAGGGATTGAGTGTGTGGTGTGGCAGAAATGGTGGAAGAGGAAGAGGAAGGTGGTGGCGTTGGTGGTGGTGGCCACAGCTACCCGGTGACCCAGATGAGTCATCGCACGGCCGCCTCCGCTCGGTGCCATTGACCAGGACGACACACGCACGCACACACTCCCCTGTGTATGTCTGTCTGTATGTGTGTGTGTCTGTCTGTCTGTCTGTCTCTGTCTGTCTCGCTCGCTCGGTCTCGCAATGCGCTGATAATTTAACAAGCGCTCTACGAACCGAACAGCTTATTTCAGCGCTAGCATTTTTTCTTATCAGGCTGCAGGTCTGTGCGGTAGCGCGTGGCGGTGCTTGTCTTGTGCGCGCCTACCCTACTCTACCCATATTTCTCCCCACTCCCACACCATGGTTTCCGCGTGCCGTGGTGATTTACCCGACGCTGCCTGACTGACACCCGTCAGTCACCGTCGCGGGCATTAAACACGGGCAGTGCGCCTACGCCGCTCCCACGCAACCTTTTTATGACTATCGCTGACTACGGCTGCCGCTGCCACCAGCGCACACCACCACCACCCACACCACCACCACCACCGCTGCCACACGGTAGCGCGAACGCCGAGGTCGGTAGTTGTTGCTGGCCTGAACTTTGTGGAGCCGTGGTCGAAAGCCCACACCACCAGTCTTCTTCTTTCATTCGATCGTCGAATTTACACGTTGCTGCTGCTGCTGCTGCTGCTGCTGCTGCTGCTGCTGCTCTGTAATGGGCTTTACCTTACTGCTTGTCCTCCTCCTTCTTCCCCGCGAGGAGAGGGCGCGCTTTGACCGGCGGACATCCTCCTCGTCTTCGTGGCAGCGTGGTAGTAGTTGGTGCCAAGGAAGACCTCGTCTTCTTCTATCGACCTAGACCTTCCAAAAACAGAGGAGTCAAGGAAGAAGTAGAGGGAGGAGTAGGAGGTGGGAAGAAAGATGGTTGGTGAGGAGTGCGATGCAGCTTGGCTCGCTAGCCACCTGGCGATTGCTGGAGGAGGCGATGAGACTGATGTGCTCGTTCTCGACTGTCGATCCCTGGCCGAGTATCGTGCGGGACACATCGTCGGTGCCATCCACCTGATGATTCCAACTCTGATGCTGCGTCGCTTGAGGAGTGGATGTCTCCCTGTCGATGCCGTCATAAACTGCCAGGACGCCAGGGATAGGTTCAGTCGATGTTGGAAGACGAAGACCGTGGTCCTCAGTGCGGCCTCCTTATCATCCACCACTGCCCCCGGAGGTGGTGGGGGTTCAGACCTTGGCGGAGGAGAAGGGGATAGTTGCGTATGTGATGCGGGAGAGGGAGAAGTGGAGGAGGATGGGGCGAAGGGGACGATGTCGACTGTTGGAGTTGTCTCACTTCTCTACCATCGTTTGAAAGAAGATGGCTGCAAAGTCACCTACTTGAAAGGTACGCTGGTTGCATCTGGCCTGCGATATCTGGCTTTCCTTATTGAGACATAATGTGTGTATGTATGTATGAATTTTTATGTATGTGCACTGGTTATAGCACCCTTTAAAGATTACTACTTAGAAGCGCTACCGACTACAGCGAGGACACTGAATTCAGAGTTTTGCGCCGAAGTGCATGAGGAGTTGCGAGTGAAGAGCTTGTTCAAGGTTCCTACGTGGCGGCTTGAGGTGGATTCGAACCTGCAACTCTCCGGCTGCAAGGCACCGAACATAGCAATACATAATATGTGTGTGTGCGTATGTGTGCAGTGCATATATGTATGCATGCTTGTGCACTATCATACTATGCATGTATGTAATACATACATACGTATGTAATACATGCATGCATAATACATAATTACATACATTACATAATATTATGTATGTTTGTAATACATACTTACATACATACATACTATGTATATAGGTACTATTTATGTATGCTCACAGAATTTTTTTATCAAAGGGAATTACGGTTCCATTGTCCTACCCTACCTTCATGCGTTCATACCCTACGTTCATGTAGCCATCTAGTGCTATTATTTAGTCACCTCTTACCTTCATTTAGCCATCATATTTTACCTTCATTTAGCCACCTCTTACCTTCTTTTATATCCATCTTTTCCTTGATATAGCAGTCTCTAATACATTTGTTTAACCGCATAAATTTCTTTACCTGTTGTCATTACCTTCTAACCATCATCAACTCAACTACATGTACACAGTTCCGTTTCAGAAGGTTCAAAGGGGGCAGATCCAATAAAAGCATCTGGCCAATCAATTGGTCTTCGTATAAAAATAATATTGTTGCTTTTCTGAAACTGAAACTGATTGTGCTTATCGATTTTGGAGTCAAGTCATGCTTTAGTTATAGAACCAGTTTCAGGTCTAAATGTCAAAGGACTTCTCTTTAACCGACCATTCATTACATCTTCGTTCAAATCCCCTTGCCTGCCTCTCTCCCTGCCTCTCTGCCTCCCTCTCTGCCTCCCTCCCTGCCTTCCTGCCTCTCTGCCTCCCTTTCTGCCTGCCTCTCTCCCTGCCTCTCTGCCTCCCTCCCTGCCTCCCTGCCTCCCTTTCTGCCTCTCTGCCTCTCTGTCTCCCAAGCTGCCTCCCCTCTCTGCCTCTCTACCTCTCTGCCTCCCTCCCTGCCTGCCTGCCTCCATCCCTCCCTCCCTCCATGCCTGCTTGCCTCCCTCCTCCTTCCTCCCTCCCTCCCTCTCTTCCTGTGACCAGTATTATATCTCTCATAAATCTCACCTGTATGGTTATACGTTCACATACATGTACATACATTTCTTTTATAGCTCCTCTATATTGTCCAAGCGACCCGTTTTTTCCGTTAGGTTACGATAGGCGTCGCGCCATTCCTTCATTTTTATCCACTCATCCGTTTCACTCCCTCCGCCGCCCTACTCTCCATCCGGCGCCGTCGTCATCGTCGTCCACCCACGCCGCCCCCATCTAGTCGGCCTTCCATTGCCCACCCGCGATACTCCCTCTGGCTTTTTAAATGTGCCTTCAGTGTGTGGCCTTCATTAGAACACTGTCAGCCACTAACGTATGTGTTATCCACAATGGAAGCGCGGAGTCTCGCTTTCGCATATTGTATACATACAATATTATATATAGGCATTATGCAATATACATATATACAGTCATACACAATATATAATATGCACTGTGATATATATATATATATATTATGTATATGTCTCGGCTGATAAAGTGGAAGGGTTGCCAGCGAGCTGTTGCTATGGAGACAGGCTGATTTCAAGGAAAAGCAAAGAAAATTAGAAGAGTTGGAGGAGCTCGATGTTTCATTTCTGGGCAGACGGCATTTTGACTGCATCATATTCTGTCTCTGCATGTATGTGACTATGTCTGTCTGTATCTATGTCAGTCTGTATGTGTGTGTCTGTCTGTCTGTCTGTCTGTCTGCCTGTCCGTCTCGAATTATTTATAGTTCTGCCTTTTTTCCAGGTCACCTTTCATATCCTTCTGGCTTAGTTTCTTATCTGTCCAAATCTCCTTGTATGTTTTAGTTTATCTCAGGTCTCTTTTTTTCTTTGTCTGTCCTCTTTTGATTGCCTGTGTCTTTTGTCTTTCTGTCTTTGTCCCCAGTATATGCCCGTCCATCTCTTTCTGTTTCATTCTCTGTATATATTGTTCTGCGTTTAGCATATGGAGAGAACTTTTTTTTAGCGTTTTGACCTATTATAAGAGACCATCTAATTATTATATCGGTTGCAGCCTAAAATAGCGCTACAAGACATATAAGTATAATGGAATTATCGGATCAGATTTCGAGTAATATTTTTAGAGTTGTTTCTTCATTTTCACAGCATTGAGATTTCAATGTCTGGAAAATGTTCCTGTAATTGGAAAACAGATCAGCCTGCTTTTGGGACAGTTGAATTGATGGGTTTTCCAATCGATGTATAGAGTCTATATATATATAAATTATATATATATATATAATTATATATATAATTATATGCATTTCGCGATGGTCTTTGTCATGTCACGAGCAATTATCTCGTCGTATATTTTAGTTTTCTTTTAAATGGAAGTAATTAGCTTTTTTTCAGGTGGCCTTTCTGAGCATTACCGATGCTTTCGCACGCAGGTGGATAGCCTTGAAGGCTGACTTGAATGTGAAACTGGGTAATTAAGTTGCACGTGCATGTTTATGCACTATATGCATGTACTTGTAGAATGACCATCAGAACATGGCTTTTGAACGGACTGTTTTGGACTATTGACTATTGACTGCAGGCCGCGTATGGCTTCATTCTGGAAACACTATAGCCTGTGCGTGTGTGTTTTGTGTGTGTGTGTGTGTTGTGTGTGTGTGTGTGTGTGTTGTGTGTGTGTGTGTGTGTGTGTGTGTGTTTGTGTGTGTGTGTTGTGTGTGTGTGTGTTGTGTGTGTTTGTTTTGTGTATGTGTGTTTGTGTTACTGTCGTGTGCGTGTGACATCTTTCTGGTGACACTCATGGCCTGTGCGTCTGTGTGTGTTTGTGTGTGTGTTTGGGTGATTGTCGTGTGCGCGTGCTTGTGTGTGCGCGTATCTTTGTTGCTGATTATTATTCATGATATCATCGTCTGACTATAATTATATCTTTTAAATCTTCGTCGTCTTCTTTTCCCAGGTGGTTTCGCCGCCTTCAACCTCCTCCACCCAGAGCTCTGCGTCGCCAGCAAGGATAACGAGACGACCACAATTCTCGGCCTCGGCTGTCTCCGGCTGGCCGACTCGGCAGCAGCAGGGTCCTCCGTCTCCTCCGCATCCACCGGGGAGGATTCGGCCCTCAGAGGTTCGGCCGCCGCCGCCGGCGCTGGGCCGAACAACGATCCGGCCTCTCCGGACAACTCGTGCCACTTTCCGGTGGAAGTGCTGCCGAACCTGTACCTGGGAAACGCAAAGAACTCGGCCGACTTCGAGAACCTGCACAAGAACGGCATTCGGTACATTCTGAACGTGACGCCGAACGTGCCGAACATGTTCGAGAACAACGACCAGTTTCAGTATCTTCAGATTCCGATCTGCGATCATTGGTCGCAGAACATGACCGCATACTTCCCACAGGCAATCGCCTTCATCGGTCAGTTGCTGTAGCACGATATGGCATAAATATATATACATATATATATATATATACATATTATATTATGTTCGTTTTTCTCTTCTTTTTACGTATAGTATGTAGGGCCTATAATAATAATTTTAATTATTATTTATATATTATATATATTATATATATATATATAAATCATATACATGTAGATATATAATATATGGAATATAGATGAAGATGTTGATGACGACGACGACGATGATGATGACGACGACAATGATAATGATGATGAGAAGGACGAGGAGGAGGAGCCTGATGACTTTTAATTATGATGATGTTTATTATTATGATGATGATAACAACAGTGATAAGGACACGGAACGTCGGACAGTGCTGTTAAATAACGCCAGAAACGATGACCCAATAAATGAACAAAACGCAGACATACGCAAGCATACATACATACACATACACACACACACATACATACACATACATACATACACACACACACACACATGCACACATACACACACATGCACACATACACACACACACACACATGCACACATACACACACGTACACATACATACACTCATGCACACATGCACACATACACATACATACACATACATGCAGGGACAGATACAAATTATAGACAAATGCAAAGGCAATGACACGTTCAGCGGACAAAGCTCATAAATAATTCGTATACCTATATCTAATGATTAAACTTAAATTAAGTGATTAATGGAATCAGCATGTAGCCTAAATGAATTAGCCGATAAGTTGAATTAACTGAGAAAATAATGGAGCTAAATGATAAACGGAAAAAGCAAATGAACGAGAGAGTAAAGTCTGATAAATAATGCCTATACATATATATATATATAATTATATATATATATATATATATATATATATATATATATATATACGCATTGTATATATATATACAGAACCTTGACCCTTCATTCCCAATTTATTTCCACAGGACCATGACCTATACGTACGTGATGTCCATTGTGTGTGTGCGTGTGTGTGTGTTTTTGTGTGTGCGCGTGTGTGTGCGTTCGTGTGTGCGTGTGTGTGTGCGTTCGTGTGTGTGCGTTCGTGTGTGTGTTTGTGTGTGTGTGCGTGTGTGTGTTTGTGCGTGCGCTTGTGTGTGCGTTCGTATGTGTGCGTATGTGTGTGTGCGCGCGCGCGTGTGTGTGTGTTCGTGCGTGTGTGTGTGTTCAGAATGATTGAGGGCACTTATTTTGGATGGACTTGGTATTGTACAGTTGTGGTGCCATGAACAAGGGCATGATTTAATTTTCAGCCAATGATTAATCGTGTTTAAAAGTCAACCACTGATGCCGGACTGCCTCGGAAATCTGGGTCAAACTCAGCTCCAGTTTCGAAATGGATACATTGTGTGTGTGTGTGTTTTGGTCCTCGGTTTTGGTGTATATAATGATACACAGAATCGGCATTCAAACAGCTCTGGTAGGCAGAATCATCCAACGGGGAAAAGATACGAAGGCAGGCCAAGACTACTCTGTAGGCCTATAGACCATAATTGTGTATATGAAGACAAAATAACATCACCTGAAGTCCTGAACTGCCACAAAGGTTAACAATGGACTTGAAAAAATGACCGAGCACAGTGGAGCTCATTAATTTTATATTCGCCCCCGTTGGTTGGCATCAGAAACAGATGGTAATAAAAAAATACTAATATTATTAATTAATTTACTATTAGGCCTGTGATAGTAGTCAGTTCGTGGCGGCATCAGCTATACAACTTTGGCAGGTCGCATCAGGTTTAGCCTACAGAATATTATGGAACTTCTCAGCAGGTTGAAGAAATTCAATGTAAAGAAGATATTAAAAATTTCTAAGAATTTCTGACAGTGACAAAACTACTTTCTTTTCTCGGACTCTTTCGCACTGGGAGTGCCTCAGCATTGGTTTGCACTGTGGCAGGTTCCTTTTAAACTATTTATGGATACAATACAAAACAATGCAATTGTTATAAGAACAGCAGCAGCAGCAACAATGACGACGACGAAGATGATGATAATTATAAATATGATAACAACAACTACAGTCCGTTGAATCTGTGTTAAATTATTTAGATGCATTTGACTGCATGCGTGTGTAACATTTGCGGAAGATGCTTTGCGTTGGCGTCAGCGTCAGCAGCCACAGCTGAACTGCTGATGCTGCTGATGCTGGTGGTGGTGGCTGTTTTGCCCTTCTGCAGTGAGCCGGAGCGAGTGGATGGGGATTGGGGGAGGGAGGAATGGTGGTAGACTTTGTGGTGATGATGGTGAATGTTGTCAGTGTAATACGTGGGCGGGTGTTGGGCTTCCGATGTCGTTTCCTGAATGTGGATTCTGTTTTTGTGGGAGATGGATGATGGAGTGGGTGGATGACGAGGGTGGGGTTGGGGTGGGTGGGGTGGGTGGGGGTGGGTGGGGTGGGTGGGGGTGGGAGGGTGCGTTGCATTTCCTGGCGTGGGGTTGGGGAGGGGGCGCATGCTCGGAGCAGCGGCTACGGTTTAAATAAATCTGTGGTTTTCCAGTTGGTTTCAGAAGCAACCTCTTTTGTGTTTTCCATATAAATATAGCCTAAGCATGTATGCAACTCTTAGTAGATCTGTTTAAGAGGCACTATATAAACTATCAGATTGAATGTTGTGTACATCATTTAAATACATGGACAGACAGACGGACAGATAGACAGACAGGCAAACATACAGACGCATGGTATCGGAAATGTATTGTAATTAGGGCTGTATATTATAATTTACAAATTTATTAGTAGTGGACTGGTCTTGGTTTTTCTACTTTTCACTTCAAATATTTTCCTTCAACCAATTAGGCTACAAACAAGACATCAATGTAGGCCTAAAGTTGTCAACACTGCTACATGTATATTATTATGTTCACCATCATCATCGTCATCATCATCAACAACAACAACAACAACAACAACAACAGCGTTTCTTCATGATGACCTCATGGGCAATCGTGGCCTTTGCTGTGTAGGCAATTCGATGCATCCACCACCTGGCCTTAGGCGTGTAATTTGGCCTCTGCAATATATATATATATATATATAATATATATATAATATATAATGATAATATATATAAAAAATAAATATATATATAGTATGTATATAATATAAATGTATATAATATATATTAGGGTGGTCGTTAGAAATGAAAGTTGGAATCTACTGTTCTCCAAGTTTCCATTTGGTGCCATTCCATCCAGAAACATCACACAAAAAGTTGTGAGAGCAAATATTATTATTTAGGACTTGCACAACACCATCAAAGTTGTACCATGTATCAAAAAAGCGAAAACTTGAATTGTAGGCATAATAAACCATGCATCCTCAAATCAGAATTCAATACAAAGCGACGATATTATTGCATGCGTGATTACCAATGATTACACTGTTTGGTGATCAAGATTGCAATAATTATTATTGCCGTTGAGGTACTTAATCAATGTCAATGTGACCTTGAAGGCTCTGCGGCACTCTACTTTGTTCGTGCAGAGAATTTCTTCTACAACTTCTGATAGAAATTGTTTTTGTTGTTCATTCCTTGTACTTGAGGCATTGAAATGCTGAATAAGGGTGTCACCTCGCTCATCTAAATCACTGATAACTCTTATCATAATGGATCTCCAGCTTGTCGAGCTCTTCATGTAGTCTTCATGATTTATCCAACCACTTAATTGGATCGTGTTCCAGAAGTGCATCTAGTAGTTTCAAGATGCAGAACAGGTCATGGGTTGAATTTATCACGAAATGATGTCGATCTAGCCTTGTTTGCAAATGGTTGGGAGAAGAGTAACTTGTTGTATTCATTTGAGGATCTCAGAACCTTCTTTGTCCACTAGAAAGAAACCCAAACCTGCCAACAGCTTGGATAAATACCAGAGATTTCGACCAAAGGGTGTCACAGCGGCATCATCAATGACCTTCTGTGGATATAAAGAGAGATAACAAAGCAGTACTAGATTGTTCCCAGGACCAGTGGTTACTGTTGGGGTTTGAAACTAATAGCGGCCATGCAGGTACAGATCCCAACCAGACTAGTAATAAGCTTAATTGTTTTCGGATGCTCCCACACATGTTCGCCATAAGATGATCGACTCTTTGAGTACAATCGTTGCTCTAGCCTAGACTAGAGGATACCCGTCTTGAAAAAGCAACATCTTCCAGCAGTAAATTGCTCTCATCATCCATTTAGGCTACTGTTATTGAGGGGTTTGCAGCCGATGCTAGCTTCTTTGAACCTTGCCGGTCTGCAGCACCCAAATATGCTCAGTCTCCTGAGTTGTAACTTTGTCAAAGGTCTGGCTTTGACCAAAATGAGAAGAAGCTGCTTAGTAGTCTGAGTGATACTTTCCCTGATGCTAAGTTTTTCACACTTATGATGATGGAACAGTAGGCCTACTTTGGGCAGCTCTCTGCTAGAACGTCTCTTAAAGATGGGGGCTTGGAACCTTTGAAGTTCTCCTCTGTCCCCTAGATTGCGATATTACCGCTAACGCTACTGTAATAATTTATTGGCATCGCCTTCTCAATATTAGATGCAGACATTTAAATAATGTCCTTATAATGTTGTAGGCCTATACAGGGTGGGCCAGCATAAATGAACCAACTTTGCATGCTTATAACTCCGCCAATTTTTTTAATTTATTTGTACTTTATGCGTCAGATTAAAGGTATTTCACTCTAGTATTTCCTCTGAGAAGGTCGAACCGATACTAGTTCAAGTTTGAATTATATGTTCGGAGCAGCGCTAGCTATCATATTTCGTTGTCATTTTTGACGTAAAATGGTGCCGTTTCGCAGGGATATTCACAAATCGTTTTTTGCTAACAGGCGCACATACACAATCATTTTAGGTGTTTGTAGGAATCTCTACCATGAATATCTTCTCATCGCTAAACCATGTCCTTTCAATTTTATCAACAGCCGTGCTCGTTACCACGCGCTGCTTTTTGAAGCCAAGAAACAGCTGGTAGCACTCCAGCCGTTTCTTTGCGTCAGTGTTGGAGAGCTGTTGGACTTCACGTCGACGAATAACTTTAGATCAGTTCTTTCCAATACATTACACGGTGTCTCTAGGACTACCGGTACCTGTTTAGCAAAGAATTTCCCGGGGAGTTTGGTCTACCCGGGTCATTGTCTTGACTGCAAATTTATTCGGACACACGAGCAATCATAGCGGATGTGCGCGCCGTGCGCACCGATTCCCATGATTTACGAGTGTATAGAAAGTTCTGTTTTATCAATTTTCCGTAGCAGGTGATTCAAGGCATTTTTCCATCCTCTATTCGAAAACTTGTTAATCATTTCAAACGAATTAAATCCCTTATCAGTTCGCAAAATTAGGATCAAAACGCGATCATCGTCTGACAACGTCGCCATATTACGTCAAAAATGACAACGAAATATGGTAGGTAGCGCTGTTCCGGGCATATAATTAAAACTTAAACTGGTATCGATTCGACCTTCTCAGAGGAAATACTAGAGTGAAATACCTTTAATCTGACGCATTAAGTACAAATAAATTCCAAAAACTGGCGGAGTTATAAGCATGCAAAGTTGGTTCATTTATGCTGGCCCACCCTGTATATAATAATTATGCATGGCGTTTTTGGAAACAAGTTGACCAATGAACAAGCAAAGCATGTTCAAGTGGTGAATATAAAAACATGTTTGTAAGCTGATGCAACAGGTTGAACAGGAAGGGAGAGCAAGATATCGTTGTTTGGAACACAAACATTTACATGGAGCCTTTGCATCACAACACTGCACAATTGTACATAATAAATTGTTTAATGCATGAGATACTATACAGCCTAAGATCATGGGCGTCCGCAGGAATTTTTCTAGGGGGGCGCAAACTTTTAAATAATTGTCACAAGGTGTAAATTTAATGGGTGACAGTTTGAATTTTCATATTACCACGAGAGAATCCTATAGCCTACCTATACGTTATGTGCCCAAAGAAAGATAATTATATAGGCTCAACTTGTAGAACGAATCGATAATCACATTGAAAATCGTGCTGTAGCTATCACAACCAAAGAATCTAAATTTATGTAAAACTATGCGAAAAATCCAAGGGGGCGCACTTGCGCCCCCTTGCGCCCCGCTGCGGACGCCCATGCCTAAGATATAATAAAAGGCCTAATATTATGTAAGACAATGTGTAATGTGTACGGTAGTGCATTGATGACTTGGATGGTAACTAATAAAAGATCATAACCTTGGACAGAATAGATCGTTTTTCGCAGGAATTCCTTCACTTGTCAATTACCGCTAATACGCTGATAAAAATAAATAATTAGCAATCACTGATGAAAAGAACATTGTAGAATATACCTCTCAGCTGTGTCTAAGTAAAAATCATTAAGTATTTTTGTCAGAAAACCATAATTCTAAGACTTTGAAGTAAATAATACTTATGCTCGAAATTACGACAATCATTTGTAAAATACTAAACTTCAACAGCGTTGTGCAAGTCCTAAATATTTTTCAATTCTGATAATTTTTGGGCTACATAGGTTTTAGACCAAGTGGCACTGAATGGCGGGTTGGAGAAATATGAGATCTTAAGTTGAAAATTTTCTATTAGAGATGCAACCACCCTAATATATATATATATATATATATATATATATGTTGCTAGGCTGTGTTGAGTGTAGCACTCCCCCTTCCCGCACCTCCAACGCATTTCTAGGAAGTGCTTCGTGCACTTCATTACTCTCTCTCAGAGACGTCGGTTCTCGTGTACTGTAGATGTACATGTAGGTGTATAACACGGCCCCAGTATTTAGACTTCTGCTGTGTCTGCTTTCGTCTCTGCCGATCAGTGTCTCTATCCGTCTTTATGTATGTGCGTCATTGTCTGTCTGTTATTGTCTGTGTCTGTCTGTGTGTCTGTCTGTGTCTCTGCTTGTTTTTTTATCTCCAGTTTCTCCACATGTCATTGTCTCTGCCTGTCATTCTCTGTGTCTCTCTTTCTCTCTCTGTAGGTCATTGTCTATGTGCGTCGCTGTCTTTGTCTCTCTCTCTGTCTGCCTTTGTCTGTCTTTGTTTGTCTGTTTTTGTGTCTGTCTGCCTGCCTTACTGTCCGTCTGCTTGTATGCTTGTAGCCAGAGGAGGCTGTTGCGTGGGTCAGATCTGAGCTGTTGTAGCTGCTGTTGCTGCTGCTGCTGCACTAGATATGGACGAGAGCTGAGTGGAAGCTGGTCTTAGGTCTTGAGTAACCCCCTCCCACCACCAACCCCCCCGTCGATGGATGGAGTGCATACGCGGCACCTCCTCCTACGCTGGACAACGACGGCACCTGCACTTGTTTCTCTTCCTCTCCGTCTGCGTGTCTCTGTCTGTGTCCTGCCGCCTCTGGCTGTGTCCTGCTGCCTCTGTCTGTGTCCTGCTGCCTCTGGCTGGCTGCTGCTGCTGATGGTGTTGGTGGAGGCAGGCAGCAGCAGCATCGTCATCCTCCTCCTCCGCTGCCTGCTTTGCATTCTGCTCAATGGAATCGACCATGCAGCCACGCCGACGCTGCCTCCTACCCTCCTCTTCCATCCTCCATCCCATCTCTCCATCTCTTACTCTGCTGCTGCTGCTGCTGCTGCTGCTGCCTGCAGCCCAACAGCCTCCTCGCCAGTCTCGGCTATCGATCGTCCGTATGAATCGGCCGTATGTATACGTCTGTCTGTTTGTCTCTGTCTGTCTGATTCTGTCTGTCTGTTTCTGTCTGTCTCTTTCTCCAACGCCTACTCTTCTCATTATCCAAACCCCATTTTCAACCATACTCCTTGTCGACCCTTATCTTTAGTATACCCTCTGTCTTCGTCCTCCCCCGTCTTGTTTACTTTCCTTATAGCCCGCTGTCCCGTTGCGTGTCCGTCCTGTCTTGCGTGTCCCTCTTCCTCTGTCTATGGGTGTCCCTCTCCTTCTGTCTGCGTATGTGTGTCCCTCTGTCTATGTGTGTCTCTCTGCATATGTGTGTTCCTCTGTCTATGTGTGTCTCTCTCTCTCGTCGTTAATGCAGTTATTCTCAATTCCTCCTCAGTTCTGCATTATTCCGCTTCTTAATCTCCTCACTTAATCCTCCTCCTCCTCGACCGACCATCTCCATGTTCCATTCATTCCCATCCTTCTCCCTCCACTCCCACCATTCATGCATCGTCCCACTCTCCTGCAGGCTCTTCCTTCATCCATCTTCTTAATTCACGGCCTCATTCACCTTCCCTTCTTCTTCTCGAGTCGTGTTTTCCATCCAAGTTCCAATCATCTTTTCTCGCCTTGTTTTCCGACTTCTCCGTTTCTCTGGTTGATGATCAATGCGTTCGGCCGATGCCGACTCTTTTTTATCTTCTGCATTTTTCACGCTTTCGTTCGTACCTGTTTACTCTGATTTTTTTAGTATACTCTTCTGAGTCTTCTCTGTTTAATTAAAAACTATGCCGTCGTACCGGGTTGAATCCTCTCCAGCTTCGACTGGTGCAGATTGCAACTTCTATTGTTCATTCCTTTCATCCTCGTAGGCCTACCTCTTATCCTCGACAGTTTCCTAGCTTCTCTGTGCTGCTGATTCTCCTTCCACTTCCTCTTCTTTTCCTCCATTATCTCTTTCACCTTATCTTCCTTTTCCTCCTCCATTGGAATCCCTTTCTCTGAATCCGCTGTAGGTTAGCACTCAGATCACTGAATCTTTTGACGCTGGAAAAAATCTTTTCCGACATTAGGCCCCACAGTTGCTCCGTAGTCATACTAGTGCGCCATCTCTTAGCTACTTTAAATGGTCTGACCTAAAGCATTGTTGAAGAAAATTAGCTAAAATTTATTTTTTTAAACTCCGTTTACAGGCGCCGTTCTGTCACAGATTCAGTCTGTATAATGAAAATTAAATCGTAATTCCAACGTCGAAGATTTCAAGAATTTCGCTCCATATAGATAACCTACACTCGATCGATGCGCAGAGATATTATTGTGGGGCGAACGACTCGCTCAAAAGTCACATCAGGGGGCGGGGGGTGAGTTTTATGCTTGGATCGGCGGCTGGTCATTGTAGGCCACCACCCCCCCCGTTCCTTTTCCTTACCGCTGTTCAATTGATCCGTCACGCATGTCATGCTTGCACCTTCTTACACGTATCTGCGCTAATATTTACGATGTGTGACTATATGCCATGCAATGAGATGATGATCGTATATATATATATATATATATATATATATATATATATATATATATATATATATATTACGACGACATTATATATATATGTATATATGCAATGAGATGGTCGTATACATTAGGGTGGCCCAGAAATATAAAAGTTGGAAATTCAATTCTCCACAAGGCTGCCCTTGTTCCATATGCTATTAGTGATTTATTTGCCAAGTTTCAACAAAATTGAGCAATGTTTACTGGTACCAATTTTCTGCAAGATTTTAATTAAGCATCAAAAAATTGAAAAAAATCGCTTTTCGACCGTATTCCAAAGAGGAATGCAATTATCAGCTTTAAACAAACATTGTCATCAAAAATATGTCTATTAAATCACTCTATTAAAGCTATTAAGTTAATGTAGAATCAATGACAGTCTCACAAAAATTGAATATGAAATATAACATGAAACATTTTAGATGTTCTTAATCATTCTTAAAATGTTCGAGTTAAGCTCGATAGCAGGCTATATGAAATATAACATGAAACATTTTAGTTGTTCTTTATCATTCTTAAAATTTTAGATTTAAGCTCGATAGACAGGCTTTGGCTAATTCTATGACCCTCAGTAGTAAGAAGGTCAAACAGTTTTTAAAGAGATCTCGTTGTGACATACACCTACATTAGAGGATTTCCTGTCCAGGCATTCCATGATAGCCCCAAAACTAGGCCTATGTCGCAACACATGCTTCCTAGACATATCTATAATGACCAACATGTGAAAAGACTGATTTTTACTGATTTTTAGTGTTTGATGAAATTCTAAATAATTATTGTTTAATGACATTAAAACAATAATCTGTGAACAATTTTTAATGATATTTTGATAATTTGTTATTGGCTGTTGTTTTAATAATTCAACAGCTTTCCTAAAATTTGTCATTTAACTTTCCTAGAATTTGTCATTTTACCTGCCATGAATAGCCAAACTTGGCACAAGGCTTAGCATAGTAGTGAGGTATGATTTAAACAAACCAGACTTCCATCTAGATTATTATGCAGCCTGTTTATCTTTTTCAAATTTCACTCAATTCTTAACATGGTTACTAAGACATTTTGCATTGAATTTCCAAAAATTACGCAAACTTTGAATTTTTCTCATAGCCAAATTTGAACAGCTGATTCAGATTTTGACTCAACCTATAGACAGGAAAATTATAGGGCCTAGTGCAATAAAGTTTGTCATTTTGAAGCAGAGACTTAGGCTACACTAGATTAAAACCCAATTACCACTTGAGGTAACAAACATTACTACTTTCATGACATCACCAACTGTTAATTCATTTTCTTAATGAAGTAAGAAATTCTTCAGGATTTCTCCATTAAATTTTGTGACTGTCTAGAAAGAATGTTTTTGGAATTCATAAGAGCCAACAATGTTGGAAGCTTCTGGATGATGCCATGATAGCTGCGGTTTTTGTCAAATGAGCCATTATTACACAAAGTCAAAAGACCAACATTAATCTCATAATTATCATATTAAAGGTGTGCTTAACAAATTACTGTAAAAAATACTGGAATAACCTAAAGTAGCAGTATGAAGAGCAATTATAAGTAAACAATCTAATTGTATTAAAAGCAAATTGCAAGCAAAAAACTTTAGTTTGTAAGTTGGCAGTCAAAATTTTTGAAATTACCTCCAATTCAGTAACAGTTTCTAACATAAAAAGCTTGAAATAAGCTTCTGTTTGTATATAATCTAATAGTTATCTATTCATTTAAATACACTTGACATCTTGATTATGATTTAGAAAGATGGTCCTTGAAATTCATGAGTGCAACTGTCAATTTATAATGTTACATTAACGTATACCTGTTAAAATTTGATATGCCCATTTTACGTGAGTCTTAAATAAAAGCTCTCGAAAATTGGTACCTCTAAACATGCTCAGATCTCTTCAATTTTTTCAACACACAGTCTTCTAGTCAAGTGGAACAAGGGCAGCCTTGTGGAGCAGCATATTTTGGAAAAAATATTTTTCCCATGTAAGTTTGGGCCACACTAGTATACATGTCCCGCTTTCATTACGACGACATTATAGGCCTAGGCCTATATTATTATAGGCTACCTAACATTTTTGCAAGTGATATTGCCAGCGTAGGGATCACGTGAAGATGGCGCAAGCTTGCCAAGGCAGGGTGAGAATTATGTCTTATATATAAAATTATATATATATATATATATTATATATTATTTCCTTTATTCAACAATCCGGTTGACATAGGCTACCGCAACCAGAGGCCTACAATAATTAGGCTATGCAGTTGAAACATAACACAGTTCACAGAATAGCCTGCATAAATCTTAACTAGCCTACCGGTACTAAAAGAGCAGACAGCCTGCAATAAAAGAATTGTCGGGGGGCTGAGGGGTTCAACCTCTAGTCTTTCTTAAGGATCCACAGTAAAAAAAATTCACACCCCAACTCCACGTGGATCATAGGCTGACCCAAGGCTGTTTTTAAGGAATTTTTAGAACTGCACAACTTCTTCTTTTCCTTCCCATCCTCCATGGTAGGCTAAATTACTTCCAATCGGAGGACAATATTTAACAATTACCATTTTTGCTGGTTTTAACTGTACAAAAGTGTTTCTTCAACTGCACAAATCCATGTAGAACTGCACATTTTGTGTACAACTGCACGTTTAAAAAGCCCTGGGCTGACCACGCCCCCCGTTATTTGTCTACAATTCTCATACTGGCGCTAGGTGGCGCTAATACTGTACGGCGTCCGTGTTCAATTCTGTTTTCCGGCTCATTTGTTTTGCTAACCATAAATTATGTAAACAATGTTGCGTTGTTGACATAATATTATCATGTCTTGTATTGGATTTTCTTTGTTTCGTTTTCGCGTCGTTTAATTGTTACGCTTTCAATGGAAACAGCGCGCCGCCGTCGGTCGCACTGCCTTGAATAGGCCTTGCATGGTTCCATGGTTTATTTACATTGCATCAGCTTTTAAAACATGTGTACGCGGAAACACGTGTAATTCAATAACAGAAGCATTCGTCTGCTTGCAGGGTTGCAAGCATGCCTATCGAACTCTTTAAGGCTAAGCTATCCGACGGCTGAAAATCATGCGTGCGCGGAATGGTCGTGCTGAAATGAAAAAATTGTTTAGATAGGCCTATGGTAGGTCTATAGACGAATGACTTTTTTCTGCATAACAACAGCGGGCGTTGACTTAGGCTATTAAAACAAAAAATGTTTTGTGTTGTTTGACTAATGACTACGCCGTGTCATTACAAGTAATTAGCATACGTCGCCCTCCTATATTCTGGCTTGGGACTGGCATGACCAGTGCCGAAAATGTAGTCTAGTAGCCTATAGGCTGTATATAGCCTACTATACAGCCTATAGGCCTAATAATATAAAATGTAGGTCTTCGTATTTAGTCGTTCTCTACATGTTTAATGATCCTGCATCGGTTTTATTTCTGGTTTTCATCTTCAAATAATGTGTCCTAATTTTCGCCACTGTTAGTTCATGAGTCATGCATAGACCTAGTTGCTGTAAAGTATGAGCATCTGTCTCGTGCTAGTAAAGACTACTTGCGTAGCCTACTTACGTAGGCCTAATTAAAACTATCAATAAACACAATGAAGACACGTTGCATTAGCTTAAGTTGACCTAGCCTATAACCATGTATTCCGTATAGAACTCCGCCACTGGTTGCACTCTGCCAGTGCCAGACCCAAGCCTGGATCAAGAAGGAGGGCGACACTAATCACCTTTAATTATTATGGCAGTGTCGTTAAACAGTAGCAAGCTATAACCATAAATTTCATGCATTAATTATTGGTTGTTTAATTCTGCTGCAGAGGAAGCGAGACGAAAGAAGTGCGGCGTCCTCGTCCACTGTTTGGCCGGCATCAGTCGTTCAGTGACGATAACCGTCGCCTATCTGATGCACTCCCACTCGCTCTCCCTCAACGACGCCTACGACCACGTCAAACGCTGCAAGCCAAACATCTCGCCCAACTTCAACTTCATGGGACAGCTGCTCGACTACGAACGCGCCCTGCGGCTCCAGCGAGAACCGGACAGCATAGCGGTGCCACCTAGCGAATGCGGCTGTCAGACGCCAGTCTCGGCAGACTCGGGCGCCGAGGACCTATCAACGACGTCTTCGGCGTCGTGCGCATGCGTCGATAGACTGGCGCTGTTCTCCTCGCCGGCCAGCAGTACGCTGTCGTCACTGTCGACGGGGGCCACGTCGTCGTCGTCGTCATCATCTTCGGCGTTTAGTTACGAAATTCCGCCGTCGTCGTCATCGCAAACGTGATTGGCCGTCTGCTGTAAAATCGAATCTGGTTTATAGTTTTCCCGTTTGGACTGCAGCTTCAGCGGTGGTTGCGAGTTGGTGAACCGCCGCATTTGCCTTCTATGATGCACGTGTTGTGCTGATGCCCAGGTGTTTTAACCTTTAAGAGGGTGTTTCGAAGTCCTATTTAAACCCTTAAAGGTTCATTTCGTTACCAGGGTTGTATGCATGATGGAGTGTAGTGGTAATGTGTAGCCTTCCACCACTAGTGACCACTACTGCCGCTGAAGGTAGTTTGCTGAGCCCTGCAATCCGTAATGGTGTAGTTGGTGGCCGTTGAGTTTGTCTACGTATCAAGGCCTGGACTGTGTTGGCAAAGATTTTTAGTCCAGGATTCAGGACATGTTAGCAATGTGTGTCTTTACAGCATCACCTCTATAGGTGACCTGTGATGCCCAGGAAGTGTTCCAAAGTGTGTCAAATTTTGGGACAATGGACTATTTCAGTGATAAAGAACAGTTTTTCAATGCAGTTTTAGACAGCAAGTCTGCAATAAAACTTCCCTCGTGCATCTAAGATTCAGCAACATTTTACTATAGTTCGCAAGTTATTTTAATACAGCTGCTTGAGCTAATTACTTACTAGCAAACTATTTTTACTAATTCTATTTTAGACTTAAAATTAATTGAGTTAATCGTAACACAGAAATAACAAGAACTATTTATTTACTACCTGTTTCATTAGTACTTCGTAACCGCTAGTTTTAAACAGGTGCCTATATAATAACATTTACTGATTTCAACGCGTCGTTTCATATCAGATGTTGTCGTCGAAAGATGGACTCCCGGTGTTTTTCTCATCGTAAATCAAATAAAACTTTGCAAAATTTACTTTGCAGCACACTTGTTATGAAGCAGTCAACCTTTAATTTTAGATGGATTCTAATTATACATTTATCGGTTCGTTAGACCTGCTTCAATGTTTTCGTCCGGTAAGCTAGTTTTTCTATTGCTCAGTTGTGGTCTGTGAGCTTGCCAACAGACAAAAATCCATACATTCGGCTAGTTAGCACAGACAGCACCTCTGAATAGATTCTTGAAGAGGCGCTATATAAATACTCTAAATAAATTAACAAAATAAAAAAATACATACGGTACTTTGTGGAGTCTAGATAGAGTACAAACGCAAAACACTCATGGACTTTATAATCATTCCTCTACATTTCTTAATTCATCTCGCATCTGGCCTCATCTGATTCACACCTTTACAAGAGCAACCACTCTTCAGCTTCCAAGAACAATTTATACGCTTTTATTACACAAAGAAGAGCAGACCGTTAAGATAGTCCACGAGGCAGTAACGAATATGAAGCGACTTCATTTTCTCGGCCCTGGAGCACGAGGGAGGGGAACGCAGCCATCTCTGTGTGGCGGACAAATCTTCACACTCACAGTTTACAGTTACTTGGTCTACTCATTATAGTCGAGTTGGCTCTAGGCAACTTGCCCGGTTATATTCTCAACAAAACGTGCTGCTCGCTATTTAAACGTAAGTGTTTATATGATGGTTTGTTTGCGTAATTTTAAGTGGAGCAGAACTCTCAAAACAATTTTCTACCTGGGTGGGGGATTGAACCCATGACCCCTTAGCCCGTTAACACTAGATTTTCCTTTTTAAACCAACTCGAATTGCTTCATTTCTGCCCCTTAAATTTCCTCTTCAACTCACTAATTCACAGTCTCCCCCCATGTTTCATTCATTACCAACCAAATTAACTCCAGCATTCAAAGCATCTTACTATCTGCTACACAAATTACCACACACCGATGTCTATTGTTGCTAAAGAACATCTAAATGCAGACAAATCCTCATCAACACAACGCAGAACATGTAAACCTTGCATACATTTAATGGAGCAAGCACAAGAGGCAATCACAAAATCCGAAATCTAGATAGACAACAGCAGGACCATCAACCTGCCAGATCGCTAAAAACTAGCGTCGGCCATAAGCGAAGTGTTTTTTTTATCACACTCGGATCTGCTCAGCATTTCCTTAACAGCTCTAAATAAATATCGAAACGTTTCCCGTCCCAATCGAAGCGTGGCAGTTGCGTAAACCAAACTTCATTCGAACTTGGCTGAAAAAAGCTTCACCCTCCGAGGTAACGATTGCGTTTTGTGTCAAGCCCCAGCGAGTTAGATGAAGAAAGATTCGATTTTTGCGTCATTTCACTGGCTTCATGTGCCACAGTCCATCGTTTAGATAGTGGATAGTTTCAATCGCTATTCCTTTGTTAACTTCTAATCTGTAAACAGTCAACACAAGTTTCTGTTTACAATTGCGTTTCACAAATAATAAATACCAGCAAATAGAGATATGTGTAACAGACTTCCTTCCACTATTCGATTGGCGGCTAATGGACTCTTGTAGATCTAAGCTAAAATCATACTTGTTCTCTAGGGCTTATCCTGCCAGTCAGCAGCCTTGTAAAGCACCCTGGTAATGGCATGGCTGTGTTACGGCACCATGTCAATTGTCGTAATTATTTTTATTATTATGCTTTCCATCAAGCATAAGCAATATTAACATGCATTTGTATAAGCTGCAGACAGTGCAGAGTCCTACACAATTACCGTATCTCTGTTGCTGATATTTATGAAGCACATTTTCAGATGCACTCGTCAACTTACAGGTTATCAATTTCAGATAGCTAAGTAGTAGTTGTAGCATACTATTAAATAATAATAGTACACATAATTAGTCATTGTTGTTACACAATCTGTCACATCAAAAAGGCTTTGAAGATCCACATTTTACAAACAATGACAACATCTTAGACAACGTTACCTGTAGTCTGATAATTATAATTAGAAATTTTGCACGCTTTCTATGGCTGTTATTCAAAATGAACTGACATCAAGTTTAGATGGTGAGGACGAATAAAAACTAGTGAAAGTAAAATGTTTGTATAAAATAAGAAGATAACAATTCAGAAAGGAAACAATGCAGCAAAGAACGTACATCGCTTGTGATGACATCTTTGTGAGTCCAATGGCCAACGCATGGTCCTTTCCCTCAGCCATGACAGCCTTTGAACAGATCAATTAAGGAAACACACCAGATAAATAGAACACCATCGTCAAAAATCGAAATAGAGCACCAACTTTTCACATCGAGGTTCAGTCTCATCAGGTTCAATTTTTTAACCCTTTAATGCCGGAGGGTATAGGATCTCCCATACCATTCACTACCGTCTCGGCATTAAAGGGTTAACGCATGCATGTATGTATGTGGCCATTTACATTTAAGTGTCCTACAGCAATCTCACGAAGGAGATAAATGTGGCAACCGAACAGATCGAAACAGATGTGACTTACGAAATGCTCAAATTGTTTCGTCACCTACATACAGTACAAGATCACAAATTTCACTGAACAGTATGATGGTCCAGAGCATGAGAATGCATCAATTAACGGGAGTGCGAGACCTTCAAGTCACCACGAGCTGAGGAACAGGCTTGATACATTGCAAGTGTATGTTATGTGCATTAGAGTATCTATAGAAGAATACAGAAATTTCTTCATATAACTATTGGAACGTTAAGAATGAGGGTCAGAATTTGGATCCCATGCAGGAGGGTACAATACAAATAACAGGCCATTTCTGAGGGACATCGCAGGGAAAGCATGTAGCATGCTAGCCTTCATGTATCCGGTAGAGCAGTGGTTCCCAACCTTTTTGGACCTTAGGGCCACTTTTTCTAAGTTGGAGGACAAGCGGGCCACTTTTTCGTAGTTGAAGGACATTAGGGGGCCACAATGCTAAAATTTACTTAACTAAAAGCATATAAAATTGTTATAATTGATTCAAAATAGAATGTTTGATGTTATTTATAGACGTCAAAATAAAATAATTTGTAATAGAAAATAATTATGTGTTCTATCCTGTCAAAATTGTCAATTTTTCATTCATTTTTTTATTCTTCGAGAGATGAGGGCCATTTTTGAGGCCTGGCGGGCCATTTTTGTAAGCCTGGCGGGCCACTTTTGGCCCGCGGGCCTCGGGTTGGGAACCGCTGCGGTAGAGTGTTATCTTCACTGAACAGTCTGATACAGCACCAATGCATTACACGATAACTTGCAATTAAATACACAGCACAATCAGTATCAATCACCAATAAAAGGATACAACAATACTTTCTGCGTCAACTTTGGCCATTTTGGCGCCGGGCGATGTCAGACCAGGGCACATGATGTTCGCACCACTGAGAATGAATTTGATGGCGCCCTTGTCGACCTGCATGTGAGGCATCATAAAAGGATCTAGAAGCAGAAGATCAAAAAGCATTTCAAACTAAATGAAGAAAGAAACAATGCAGAAAAATATACATGAAGGAAAATAACAGACAATGCATATCTAAATCAACAATACAAAATAAACAACACAGGAAGTAAATAAACACACAACCAACAAATAACTCCAAATGAAGTCTACCGTACATGAAAAATAAACAACAGAGAAATCAACACGAACAAGCAACTCAAACAAATTTACACATGTGAAGAAACACATTTAACAGATATGTAAGCAAAGAAACAACACAGACACACCCACCCACACACACATACCTAAATGAAGAAACACAGCCATAAATTTGAAAGAAGAAACAAACAGAAAATATGAACAGTGAAACTTCCTCCACTGGCAATTATGACGCTATTGACACCATCTTGCTTGTCATCAAGCAAATTATACGATTACAGCTAATAAACATGAAACTTTAAACATTATGACACTGGACAAAGGTTTGCCATGACACTTACATTTATGCAAAAGTTTAAGCGTCGGATAGAAATTGCCGTCTCGTTGTCGATAGAACAGCAGCTCTCCATCTTTGCCGATGACGATTTCGATGTGATCTTGGCTGGAATAGAAATGCAGTGAGAAGCTGTACAACAGCGATCATAGTTTATAAAAAAAAATAACTAAAAAGCATATATTAGATATGCAGCCAAACAAACCAGATATCAAAGAACTTTGCTATGAAATGGCAGGCACGCGTTCAACATAACACCATCAGGTCCAACTTAAATCTTTTTTTAGTCGTGGCTGGGATGGGGAGCGCCTCTGAGTAGTTTCTTGAAGAGGCGCTTTATATAAATTCTAATAATGAATGAATGAATGAACTGGAAATAATGAATTCAGTGCGCAAAGAGAATGGAAGTCAGCAAGCTATCACACATACCATGCAAGACATGATTAGAGTGAAGTTTCAAAAGACAAGCCAAACAGATTGATAAGAGCAGGTACACCCAAATGTTCTTTCTGCTATGATTGCAAGTAAAATCTCTTTTTCAAACACTCCAACATCGTGACATTGCATCCACAACAAAGAACCAAGATCGACTTCCTGCTTCAATAGACGTCTACATCAAGACATTTTCTGTTTGCTCTCTTTGTGGAATGACAAAGTCTCATTTTTAGAAACATAATCGCAATTCGCAAACCTCTATCCCACACAGTTAAAGTGGAAATTGGTTTGAAGCATTACCATTTTGCTACTCGTAGTGGATCCTTTTTTGGCAGAATCTGGTCCAACGACTCTTCGAGGTACGGAAACTGCTCCAACAACTTTGAGCGAATTGCCTTCTGAACAGACGATTTCACATTGTTGACTCCTGTCAAATTCTCTCTCTCGCTAAATCTAAAACAATCAGAATTCCTATTTCAAACCTGACGGCCATACTGTTTACGTGCTACCGAGCCATCCTTAATCTCTACCAAAATAATACAGCTCATAATTGTCATTGGTGCAAAAATCTAATGTCTGAACTATTCCCGCAACTGGACCACCAAAGAATGAATTGAAACGCTCTTCATATCACACGTCTACATAACCGTGATTAAAGTCCGCATAGCTTTCAGGTTGTTCTGTAACCATTTTATTTCTAACGTAGAAATACGATGCTCTTCATGATTTCTCGAGCCACAATCTGTGCGACACTGTGACAGACGAGACACGTGTAAGGCGTAAACATAGATATGTACTCCTCCAACTCAACTAAAGGATTCCATTAAACTATTACATGTGAAAGCAACATATTTCATTGTATTTCAGATTTAAAAGAATCTAGTTTAGCTCTTACTTTTTAAACATCGTTAATGTGTTTCGCAACACAGGCTCTCGCAAGGCGATCCGCTTACTCGGGAGTCTCGGGTAATCTGAAAAGTCGAATACTCAAGGTATCTAGATATATTTCGACAGGTAAGTAAGTATCAAATAATAATAATAATAACAATTTTCGTTTATCTGACAGACTGCAACCGGTTACAGTATGTACTATATGTAGTATGTAACAGTTCAGTTAGCCTAACTAACATCAACCTTAACTATTATCTCTTGAGTATTCGACTTTTAGATTACCAGATAAATGCTTACTTCAATCAAGACTTCAGGGATGGGCAAATTACAGGGCAACATGTAATTGAATTACAAATTACCAATTACTAGAGAAAATGTAATTGAATTACAAATTACCAATTACTTTGACTCAGAGCCTCAAATTACAAAATTACAAATTACGTAATTTCAATTACATCAATTACAAATTACTTTAGGGCTCAAATCATTGGAATAAAAAACCTTAGGCAGGAAGTGCGTGCCTTTCCCCTTATTTCTATGTGTAGACTATTGTTGAAGTTTGGGGAGGCTATTTTTAGCCTACGTCCCCGACCTCTGAGGCGTGGCCTAACGACCCCGACCTCGGAGGCGTGGCCTAACGACCCCGACTCCAGGAGGCGTGGCCTAACGACCCGACCCCGGGAGGCGTGGCCTAACGACCCCGACTCCAGGAGGCGTGGCCTAACGACCCGACCCCGGGAGGCGTGGCCTAACGACCCCGACCCCGGGAGGCGTGGCCTAACGACCCCGACCCCAGCAGGCGTGGCCTAACGACCTTAGCCTAGCGACCCCAGGAGGCGTGGCCTAACGACCCCGACCTCGGAGGCGTGGCTTAACGACCCCGACCCCAGGAGGCGTGGCCTGACGACCTTAGCCTACGCGGTAGCGTATATAAGAAAGCTCGTGTCGCTGTTGCGGGGCAGACGAATGGCCTGGTGAAGAACGCCTAAACCGCGTAGTAGTCAGGCTAAATGATCTGGCTTGACGGACGGTAAAACGTTTGTTGAGTGATACTATTGTGAAGGGAGTAAAGCCTGAACCTGAGCCTCGAGCTTTGAACTCGGCCTCTTCGGGTATTCCTTCACGGGACTGAGGTGCGGCCTCCGACTACCGCAACCTAGCTGACGGACGGAGCTGCTACGACGACGGTCGACGCGCAGGGAGACCGAGATAGAGGAAAACGAGTAAGCCGAGAGCTGACGGTCTGTCCTGCCTTCGGCGACGGTCTGTGGCTGGTGCTGCAGGGACAGAACTGACGGTCTGTCCTGCCTTCGACTACGACCCACGGCTGGTGCTGCAGGGACAGAACTGACGGTCTGTCCTGCCTTCGACTACGATTCACGCCTGGTGCTGCAGGGACAGAACTGACGGTCTGTCCTGCCTTCAACGACGGTCGGCGGTTGGAGCTGCTTCGACGACGGTCTGCGGTTGGTGCCGCAGGGACGGAACTGACGGTTCGTCCTGCCTTCGACGCCGGTCCACGGCCGGTTCTGCAGGGACCCCTGTTGTTCCGAACCAGTACGCTCAAGCCTAGTCGGCTAGCCCTTGGTTCACCGCCAAGGCCTTATCCAGCGGACAATTCCACGATACCCGAACGACTGGAGCTGAAACTCGCATCCTGGTGAACTTTCGCTCAGCCCTAGTCCGTTACAAACTGGTACCATCGAGTGGGGTGTTTGAAAAGAACGACAACTCGTGAAACTGCAACAATGTGGAATTCCGTGTTCGACGACATGGACGGAAATGCTGCTGGCTTCCCAACGACCTCTTCACCCGCCGCCGGACGAAGAAAGGACCTCCTGGTCGACTACGAGGTCGAGTCCAGCCGATTTCGGGAGAAAATAGACTTCGACGACCTACCGAAGAAAGAGCGCAAGAACTTCCTGCTTCCGGAAATGGACGTCGGCAAACTGGAATCGGAAGTCATGGAAAAGGTCAGTCGCCTGGCCAGCGAGAAGAAGAATCCCATGAAGCCCGGAAAATTCGACGGAACTGGATCCCTCGAATCATTCCTGGCACAATTCGACGTGTGCGCAAGACACAACCGATGGACTGCAGCCGATAAAGTCGACTTCCTCCGCTGTTCCTTGGAACGGGCGGCAACGCAGCTACTCTGGGACTTCGGAGCCAGCACCGAAGTCACGTATGAACAGCTCGTCGAGAGACTACGCCAACGGTATGGATCGGAGGGTCAGGCAGAGACCTTCCGAGCGCAACTCTACTACCGCCGGCAGCGAGCTGACGAAACTCTCGGCGACTTGTTGCACGACATCCGGAGACTCGTCGTTCTTGCCTATCCGGTCCCGTCCAATGGAACGACAGAAATTCTCGCGAAAGATGCCTTCCTCGAAGCAATTCGCGACCGGGAGCTGTCTCTCAAGGTGAGAGAACGGGAACCGAAAACCATCGACGAGGCGTATCGAACAGCTCTACGCCTGTCCGCGTATCGACAGACGTCGGACTTGGAGGACCGCCAACGGCCAGCCAACCGGGTGAGAGGAACGCAAGAGGGCGACGCTGGCGGTCAACTCCAGTCACAACTGGACAGTTTCTTCGCTTCGCAACGTAAGTGGCAACAGGACATGGAAGGAAGGATCTGCAGACAGCTGGACGAACTCCGAAGCTCGCAGCGGACGAGCTTCGGCGCGGAACCGACTGCTCCACGGACGGTTCCATCTACCGTTCCTACTCCTCCGTCTCCGCCTCGAGGAAATCCTTCAGGTGGTCCCGGACGCGGGATAACCTGCTTCAACTGCGGACAGGTGGGCCACGTGGCTCGCCGGTGTCGCCAGCGCCAGCAGTTCTCCAACCGCCGTGACGACACACGCACATCGGACCCACCGATGTCGGAACAGAACGGAACAACCGTCACGAACCATACCACGAGAGTCAGAGCTTCGGGTGTGACGAACAACGCGATCTACATCCGGGGAACGATCAACGGACAACAAAGAAATTGCCTAGTGGACACTGGGTCGGAGGTAAGCCTCGTTCCCTCTGCTGATGTTGATGGTTTGACGCTCCAGCCCAGCGCTCGCATTCTTTTGGCTGCTAATGGGACGCAGATTAGAGTTTTGGGTCAGCTTGATACCCCAATTGTGATTTCCTGAGGCTTCTCCATTGGCACTAGTTTTCTTGTCTCTGACCAGATTGGCGAACCAATGCTTGGCATGGATTGGCTAAGGCAGCATCGTTGTCGCTTGGGTTTTGGACAGGGTGCATTGTTTATTGGTCGACGCCGCATTCCTTTGGTCAAGGGCAATGGATCGCTTTGGTGTCGCAGGGTTATGGTTGCCCAGGAGACGACTGTTCTTCCTCGTTCGCAGTGTGATATACCTTGTAAAACTCAGTATCGTAATTTGACGACTTCGGCATCGGCGTGGATGACTGAATCTAAGGAGATCCAGCCCGGTGTGCATGTAGCCCGAGTTGTGTTTGGTGATGATGCTGATGTTGCTTGCATTCGTGTGGTGAATCTAAATGAACAACCTGCCCTGTTAGCGACCGACCAACTGTTAGGCGACTTGCACCCCGTAGAGGTCGAAGTAAAGAATGACAATGAGAGGCCGACAGACACTGCTGACTCTTTGGTTGGGACGTTAATGGACGATATCTCCGAGGATGTCCCGGCGGATGTGAAGGAACGGCTGAAGGAGTTACTGGTCGAATATGAAAGCATCTTCTCGACCACCGACCACGACTTGGGACGGACGACGATCTCTCAGCATAGAATCGACACGGGGGACTCTCGTCCCGTGAGACAATCTCTGCGTAGACAACCGCTTCCGTATCAGGCTGCTATTGATGCGCAACTGGACCAAATGTTGGCTACTGGGGTAGTTGAACCTGCTGCCAGCGAGTGGGCAGCAAATGTGGTCCTCGCCAAGAAGAAAGACGGTTCTCTGAGGTTTTGTATTGATTACCGCAAACTGAACAATCTGACTCGGAAAGATTCCTACCCTCTTCCTAGAATCGACGCCTGTCTCGACTCTTTGTCGGGCGCCGGTTGGTTCAGTACGCTGGACTTGCGCAGCGGGTATCATCAGGTCATGATGAACCCAGGTGACTCGGATAAGACTGCTTTCGTCACTCGGCGAGGAACTTTCCGTTGGCGGGTCATGCCTTTTGGCTTATGTAACGCACCGGCCACCTTCCAGCGGGTGATGGACATCGTCCTCTCGGGGTTGAACTTTGAAGTGTGTTTGGTGTACTTGGACGACGTGATCATTTTCAGCAGTACCTCAGACCAACATTTGGACAGACTGGGCCAGGTTTTCGCGAGGCTCAAGGAGGCCAATCTGAAACTGAAGCCTAGCAAATGTCACCTGTTCAGACGCACCGTATCCTTCCTTGGACACGTGGTGACGGCGGAGGGGATTTCTGTTGATCCATCCAAGGTACTGGCGGTAACCGAGTGGCTCACGCCCAAATGTTTAAAGGAGGTGCGGGCTTTCGTAGGACTTTGCTCCTACTATCGCAAGTTCATTCGGGGTTTCTCCATGGTCGCCTCCCCACTGTTCGCTCTGACGAGAAAGGAACAGCCGTTTCTGTGGGGAGACGATTGCCAGGAGGCGTTCCACCACCTAAAGGATGCGTTAACTACCGCGCCTGTGCTCAGCCTACCGATGGACGATGCTGCCTACACCCTGGACTGTGATGCCTCTGATGTCGGAATTGGCGGGGTACTTTCCCAGAATATCGACGGCGAGGAACGAGTGATTGCCTACGGTAGTCGGTTGTTTTCCAACGCCGAAAGCAATTATTGCATCACAAGAAAAGAACTGTTGGCAGTGGTGCACTTCACCCAGGTCTTCCGGCAGTACCTGCTGGGTAGGCGATTCACCCTCCGAACGGACCACGCTGCGCTACGATGGTTGCAGCACACTCCGGAGCCGATTGGGCAACAAGCACGATGGTTGGAGAAGTTAGCCGAGTTTGACTTCGAAATACTGCATCGACCTGGACGCAAGCACGGCAACGCCGACGCCTTGTCCAGAAGGCCGTGCCGACAGTGTCATTGGGAGGAAGCGGAAGCTACGGATCACTTCGTGCGAGAGGTAACCGAGTTGGTGACGGAGAGTGACAGCACGACCGACATCGTGAAATCACAAAAGGAGGATCCTGTTCTGAGCCTAGTCCGAATTTGGCTGAGCGAAGGCATGCCGACCTTGCAAGAAATCCTCCAGGAGGGCGAAGCTGTGAAAGTTTATTGGCACCAGCGGGATAGGTTGTACCTGAGGGACGACACTATCTACCGACGGACGCCCGACGAGTCGGAACAGGTACTCGTGCCAAAGGACCTCCAGAAGGACTACTTGAAGCTGGCGCACACCGGCATAACCGGTGGACACCTGGGCGTCAGACGAACCCGATGGCAGGTTCGCAGGAGAGCCTATTGGGTAGGGTGGTCCCGAGATGTGAAGAGGTTTTGCCAACACTGCGACGGGTGCTGTCGGTACCGACGGGGCGCACCGCAAAGACAAGGCCCTCTGCAGCCCATGACGTGTGGAGAGCCGTGGGAGAGAGTCAGTGTGGATGTGACCGGTCCACATCCGAGGAGCAGACGAGGCAACATCTACATTCTGACCATGATGGACAACTTCTCGAAATTTGCGGAAGCTGTTCCGATGCCCAACCAGGAGGCAGCCACGGTGGCGAAGGCCCTGGTGGAAACGATCGTCGTCCACTTCGGAGCGCCACTTCAGCTTTTGACGGATCAAGGAAGAAACTTCGAGGGGAAGGTGTTCCACGAAATGTGTCGGCTCCTGGAGATAGACAAAGTTCGGACGTCCAGCTATCGGCCTCAGACCAACGGCATGATCGAAAGATACCACCGCACGCTCAATTCGATGTTGGGAAAGGTGGTGAGCGAGAATCAACGGGACTGGGACGAACATCTTCCGTACGTGGCCGCAGCTTACCGGGCCTCGATTCACGACGTAACCGGGTTCTCACCGAACTATCTCATTTTCGGCAGGGAGAACCGGGCACCACTGGATCTTGTGTACGGGCCGCCGGAACCCATCGAGGAGAACGGAACCACGTACTCCACCTACGTGGCTGAAATGTCTGAGAGGTTCACGAAGGCGTACGACGCGGCCAGACGAAGTCTCGGGAAGGACGCTGAGAGACGCAAGCATGGCTACGACTTGCGAGTGCGCCCTGCGAAGTTCGAGGAGGGTGACTGGGTCTATTACTTCAGCCCACGGAAATTCGTTGGACGCAGCCCGAAGTTTCAGCGTAACTTCACGGGGCCATTCAGGATCCTGCGGGCGTGCGGCCCAGTCAACTACCTCCTACAAAAGTCGCCAAAGGCCAAGCCCTTCGTGTCGCACGTCGATAAACTCCGCCACTGCTTTGGGCGGACGAAAGGACAATGGAACGAGACGGGAGCAGGGATGACCAATTTACCACCCGCAGAAGCAGCGAACGGGGCCACAGCACCTTCGAGCCGTCGGCCAGGGCACCGTTGGAAAGGAACGCTTGCAGAGGAAGGAGCGACCTACAGGGATCGATACGGTGCAGAGGATGGAAGCGCAGCCATACCGGTCGTCAATCAACCAAGGAACAGAACGCCTGCAACGGAAGAAAATTCGCATGACGAAAACTCCGACGAAGCGAGGGCCGGTCCCGGTCGACCTCGGCGCTCCACTCGCCGACCAGCCCGGTTCCAGTAGACGGCGCCCGGTTCCGCGAGCGATGGCGGTAAAGTCCCGCACGCTGATCTGCGGAAAAGGAGTCCTGGGTGTGTAGTTTTTCCTTAGTGCACGACGACAGCGACCTCGGTCGCTGCGGACATTCCGTGCCTAAGTAGAAAGGGATAGAATTGGTTAAAAGCAGTTCCTTTTTTATTGCCAAAAAGAGGGATTTTTCATTTCAAGTGACGAAGAAAATTGCGATGCATTTTCTTTGTGAGAAGCAAACATTTTTTTCATAAAGACACATTTTTTTTCCTTGAGAAAACGATATTCGGTTTTTTTGGTGAGAGTCATTTTTATTGTGAAAAACATTATTTTTGTGAAACGGAAGCAAACCTTTATTGGGGAAAGAAGCATTTTTTAATTATAAACAAGGGACAGCCATGTAATCGTTTAATTAATCGTCTGGTTTGCTTTGACAACCAGTTTGTGTTATAATTCTGATGGTTTAGGGTTGCAGTTTAATTTAGCACTTTATAACTGCGGTTGGAATTCGTAAGTGACTTGTAGGGTATTTTATTTGCTTGCTAACGGAAGATTTTGCAACAAATATTGCTGTTGGTAACTAGGTCCTGCTAGCTTTTGACTTTACACCGACCATTGCCTGCAGGTTACGATGACGTCAATGTTTCGCTCTACTTACGCATTCGGTAACTAGGTCACGCTAGCTTTTGATTTTGCACCAAACATTGCCTGCAGGTTACGATGACGTCAATGTTTCGCTCTACTTACGCATTCGGTAACTAGGTCACGCTAATTTATGAGTTCAAAATTATATTTAAGATCTACGATTTACAATTCGAGATTGTATTTAAGATTTTATTTAAGATTGCATGCGCCCTTGCAGTTGTGTATCTTATTTGGCTGCTCGTAAACAGACTTAAATTGAAACGGATGCCATTTTTTGACACTGATGACGTTTTCGTTCGACTAATTTTTTCCGCTCGCAATCATGGATCCCGCTAGCCGCATTTCGCTGTTGTTCGTTTCAATTGATTATGTACTGCTGTAAAAAAAAAAAAAAAAAAAAAAAAAAAAAGGGGGTTGTGCCCAAACAGGCACTCCGCACCCAAGAGAAAAATAAACCGGGGGTTGTGCCCAGACAGGCACTCCGCACCCACAGTGGCGAACTTTGGGCCGCTGCGCTTAATTGCGCTTATTCGGAAAGCAGGATGCTGGCTTTTACTTTTTATTGTGATAACTTTGTATACTGTCATTCTACGCTGCATTGTAGCGAGGGCTGGTTGCCAGTTTTAATCACGCAGCCTCCGTTTTATGTCGCTTATTCGATTCATTATTGTGAATGCAATTTTTGTGCACAGTTTCGTTTTAATGCCGCACTGGTTCTGTAACGTTTTGCTTGGTCACATCCGAGCTGCGGCGGATGTCTGTTTAATTCAGTAGTTGACTGTTATCGTTGTGTACATGGCGCCACATGCGCTACATAAATGTAATACTGTATTGCTTGCCCGATTACCGCGCTTACTATGCTTAATGATATGCGCGTACACGTCTGATTTTTACTAGCTAATGTCCCCAGGCGCTAGTTAAATGTTGTATAGGCTCTTTAGCGCTGTGATTCTGCCAGACCGTAGCAGCGATAAATTTAGGTTGCATTGAATTATACCGTAGGCATATGTTAGCCCTCCAGCCCACTGTCCGTTATTTCTTCTTTCCCCCTTCGGGCGGGGCCCCTGCTTACTTCGAGGGGACCTCGAAAATTTGGTCAGGGGGGGTGTTGAAGTTTGGGGAGGCTATTTTTAGCCTACGTCCCCGACCTCTGAGGCGTGGCCTAACGACCCCGACCTCGGAGGCGTGGCCTAACGACCCCGACTCCAGGAGGCGTGGCCTAACGACCCGACCCCGGGAGGCGTGGCCTAACGACCCCGACTCCAGGAGGCGTGGCCTAACGACCCGACCCCGGGAGGCGTGGCCTAACGACCCCGACCCCGGGAGGCGTGGCCTAACGACCCCGACCCCAGCAGGCGTGGCCTAACGACCTTAGCCTAGCGACCCCAGGAGGCGTGGCCTAACGACCCCGACCTCGGAGGCGTGGCTTAACGACCCCGACCCCAGGAGGCGTGGCCTGACGACCTTAGCCTACGCGGTAGCGTATATAAGAAAGCTCGTGTCGCTGTTGCGGGGCAGACGAATGGCCTGGTGAAGAACGCCTAAACCGCGTAGTAGTCAGGCTAAATGATCTGGCTTGACGGACGGTAAAACGTTTGTTGAGTGATACTATTGTGAAGGGAGTAAAGCCTGAACCTGAGCCTCGAGCTTTGAACTCGGCCTCTTCGGGTATTCCTTCACGGGACTGAGGTGCGGCCTCCGACTACCGCAACCTAGCTGACGGACGGAGCTGCTACGACGACGGTCGACGCGCAGGGAGACCGAGATAGAGGAAAACGAGTAAGCCGAGAGCTGACGGTCTGTCCTGCCTTCGGCGACGGTCTGTGGCTGGTGCTGCAGGGACAGAACTGACGGTCTGTCCTGCCTTCGACTACGACCCACGGCTGGTGCTGCAGGGACAGAACTGACGGTCTGTCCTGCCTTCGACTACGATTCACGCCTGGTGCTGCAGGGACAGAACTGACGGTCTGTCCTGCCTTCAACGACGGTCGGCGGTTGGAGCTGCTTCGACGACGGTCTGCGGTTGGTGCCGCAGGGACGGAACTGACGGTTCGTCCTGCCTTCGACGCCGGTCCACGGCCGGTTCTGCAGGGACCCCTGTTGTTCCGAACCAGTACGCTCAAGCCTAGTCGGCTAGCCCTTGGTTCACCGCCAAGGCCTTATCCAGCGGACAATTCCACGATACCCGAACGACTGGAGCTGAAACTCGCATCCTGGTGAACTTTCGCTCAGCCCTAGTCCGTTACACTATTATCACTTATTGCGTAAGAAAATGGCTATTTAGCTTTCTTTAGGAAACAGCAGCTGTTCAAACATGTTATTTGATAGCAGTTGTCTGTTGGGCCTTACAATCATGCCTGATAAACTAAAGAGCCTCTCTATTCTCTACTGATGCAGACCAAGGCAGGGCAGTGTTAAATCGAATAAACAATTTTTAGCAGTTGGATAGGCTGGATAGCTATGAGGCATTGCTAGTTCCCTTTCTGTCGTCTTCTATATGCTGCAAGATTTCTAAAAAAATTGCTTTGGGCTTGACTTTGTGGTCACTGCACGCTGCACACTAAAACCATAAAATTCTTCATCTTCCTCTTCTTCATGACCACTAGATGCTCATTAATTGCTAAGATTCTTTGGTAAATCATATGCATGATCTTTGCGACAGTGACTCGTCCATATTTTAAGCTACGTGGCTACCTGCATAGGGCCTATAGTTTGCAGACCAAACTAAAAGAAAAAATCATATGAATTGCTAGTAACGACATCTGAAAATGCCACCAGCTGTAGCGACCAAAAGTAATTTGATTTTGCAGAATGTAATTGAAATTACAAATTACAGGAAGAAATGTAATTGAATTACAAATTACAAATTACTTTGATATGGAGCAGCAAATTACAAATTACCAATTACAATTGTAATTTAAATTACGTAATTTCAATTACTCAATTAAATTACTGCCCATCCCTGCAAGACTTACGCATGCATGTCTCTGAACACATGAATCTATTTTTAAAGAAACCTACCTGTCTGCCTGCCTGTCAGACAGGCAGGCATCTGACAGGCAGGCAGAGAGACATACAGATCGAGCCAGAGAGAGACTTCGCATAAGCCTACAGGAGGAACCAACAGGGAGGAACACCGATAGACAGACTGCACGGAGTCCCGTTGACCGTCGTAATTAGATACACGAGTCACGAGTGTCTCTTCTATAGACGCACAAACTAGATAACCCACTCGTTAGAGCTCTCGATTTTTAATGGAGTAGAAACTTTGAGAACCATAGACTTAAGCTGAGTTTATCGCACAAAACTATTCTATGCTGCTCGGTGATCGACAGTGCGCATGCGCCATCTCTATAGAAACCTGATGGCAACAGTGCATGAGGTTGACATTGCAGCGTAAACACCCATACGTCTAATAATAATCATTAAAGTTATCAAAAACAGTTTTGCAAGTTCTAAGAAAATATTTTTACGTTAGACTTTTCATTAAAAAGCAAGCAGACATGTACAAGTTAGATTTGCCGGTGGACCACAAAGAGGCGGCGGCCAGGGAGAGACGGCGCCTACAGGAGGAACAGCGAAAGAGCCGCATATTCGACTCCAAGACTCGACAAATTGGAATCGACAAGCAGGCGTTGGAACAGCAGATACGCGATCGGAGACAGATGGAGGCCGTGGAAAAGAAACGAGAAGAAGCTTTCGGTATCAAATTGATAAAGTCCACCGTTGTTATATTGTCGTTTCAATGTTTATCATAACTGCGATTACATACGCTTTCTTACTGTGGGCCATGAGCAATGTCACATCTGGGACTATTATTACTGATGGGCGTGTCAGCCAATCATATATCATCCTTTCTGAAGCATCACGGGCGAAGTATGTGACTGGTCTATTTTTAGATACACTGTCATCCGGGTACTCAGCAGGATAAAAGAATGTTCTGCCATCCAAGTACTTGGCAGGATAAAAAAATTACAGGAAACGAAGCCAATGGCATCGTTCCCGACGTTGTTTTTAGTTATTTATATTTACTTTATATTGCAAGTTCCTTTGTTCAATTAAGTCGTATTCCTTACGCTACAACAATTGTCAGTTTAGCAAACAAGACTAAAAATTGTAAAATGTGAGCCACATATTTAATAATCTAGGTCAATTTGTATAGATGTGTGTGAATACCATATATGTATTTACATGCAGTGAATGAAACTCCATCATACATACATGTATTTTCAACTTCAAAGATATTACAGCTTCCACCCCAAAAAGCCCCAACAATATACCTTGCGACAACGATTGCACAACCGTTGACTGCCTCTTGCTGATAATTTACATTGCAAGACATTAATTTTGTAGTTGGAGCGTTGTACTCCTGTTGTCAGTTGATTGTTGCTAAGACGTAGATACACGTGAATGTGGATATGCAATTGGTTTAAAGGATATACTTACTTACTTACTTACTTACTTACTTACTTACTTTTTACTTACTTAGTTACTTACTTTTTACCTACTTACTTACTACTTATTTACTTACTTACTTACACTAAATTACTTACTTACTTACTTACACTAAAAAGATTCGAATTTGTAGAGTTTATGCTGTTCTCAATTTCTCTCAGGGTCGATTGCACTGGGAGCGCTTCTGAAAGGCTTGTAATGAGAGAAGTTCTTTATAAATAATTGTCATATACAACACAATACAATACAAAATGTGTTGTCAATTCATTTGATCACAGCGGCAGATGCCAAGCGATACGACATGATTGCCGAGCTGTTGGAGAGACGTCAGGATCAAGACATGCGTGAATTGAATGCCGCTCTCAATGAGTTCCGGATGTTTTACCAGCAGCCGTCCAGTCGTCGAGAATGGGATCTCTATGATCCAGATCGACTGAAGAAGGATCGACCGGCGAGAGTGAGCGACGATGATCCAAGATGCGGTGCTGCCAGTCTGCAGAAGTTCGAAGGAGAAGACTTAAACAACAAGGTGATTTGATTGTTCTCTTTAATAATAATGTTGCATTGTTGCTAATGCAATATGTATTTAACATCTATTTTTAGTTAACATAAACTGAAAGATTGTTCAATTTTTGTTTAGCGCATAATTTGTTAAGTGCATAATTGGAATTGAAATTTGAATTGTTTCGTTTGCCTAATATGGTATATGTTAATTTGCGTTTGAAGTAACTGATCTGGATTTAGTTAACTCGAATTATCTCTATCTAATTCGATCAGAAAACCAGTAGCAATACTCTCACCCTCATTAAAAATACAGGACAAAAGAGCATGGCTTATGATGCTACAAATAGCATTGAATGCATTTTTAAAGGAAATCAAACGCAGTACTGGTATGTGTTAAGCTCAGTTACGACGATATCATGTTTGTTTGCTGGTACCTTTCAATGAATTTTTGTGCTAATACAGAGCAATGAAAATTGTAGTCTAGTAAATTAAGCTAAGTTTTGTCATAGTACCTAAACAGAATGCACACAACAACAAAATATTTTGGAAAAGCATTAAGAAAGTTGTCTAACCTAATATCATGAAAGGCGTATACTACGACTGAATGAATAGGCTCATCATAACATTCTCAAACCCCCGTTGTACAAGATACTTTAGTTACATGTGGTTTGTGTTTGCTTCTTCAGGCTCGGTCAAAATTGCAGGAGGAGCAGCGACGGCGCTGGGCAGAGCAACAGATGAACGAGAGGAAGCAGGCGGATGCAAACCAAAAGCGAGCCGACTATTTGTATCAACTGAAGATGAAGGAGATGGGACAGAGGGCATCGGAGCTGGAACAGGCGGAGGAGGAATGCCGCCGAGCGATTCTCCATGCGAACAAGGACTACAATGCAGCATTGGTTGGTTGAGTAGGCTATTGGTCTAATTCAGCAGTTTTCAAACTTTAGTTTTACTGTATCACTAGATGAATAAATCGAATGTTGATGTACCACTCACAGAAAAATTTAAAGAAAATAAAGCACAAGGTGGACGCGTAATCAGAAAAAGATGTACATAATTCGTAAAATTAAATGGAAATTCATAGTAAATTTAAATGTTGTTCGCCTACCACTTAGCGAAACCTGGCGAACCACTAGAATATATACATGGCACCATTTGAAACCTGCTGGTCTCAATGTACAGGTAATGGTTTGCTACATTGCACAGGACTATGAAAAAGTGGTTGATGGTAAGGTAGACGATGAGTTACGATAATGATGATAATGATGATGACGACGACGACGATGATGATTACAAAAGGAATAAAAAAAGTATGTGCACTGCCTTGCTTTATTGTCTTAGGCTCGTGAGCAGGAGACACGAAGCGCCGTGAAGCGACAACAGGACGAGGACGACAAGCGAACAGAGATTGCGAATCATCTGTACGGAGACTTCCTGACGGAGAATCCGGCCGCAGCTCAGAGTGCCTTTGGCTCCCATCGCGTCGTACCTGACAGGTGGAAGGGCATGACTCCAGAACAGATCGCGGAGATTCGAAGAGAGCAAGACATCCAACGAAAGGAGGCTGAGGTGTGTGTGTGGTGCTGGCATTCCTAGCTTAGACAATTTTGTAGTGTGTGTCAATAGTAAAGGGCAAAGATTTTTTATGTTGCCTAAAATACAATACAATGCACCTACTATTGCCCTCCTTCCAAAGTTACGAAACGCACATATGAACGTACAACAGAACATTGATGCTGCCAAGCAGTTGTGCGTGAAGGACTTGCTCATGGTTGCTAGTAGCTTGCTACACACTACACAATGACCTCCAGAGGCGTGCATCTGTACTCTCTGCATTGCAGTCTGAGCACTATAACCAATAGGGTACCATGGTGCTACAGAAGTGTCCCAGTTGGGTTTAATTACTCCTTTTTGCCTCATGTGTAGGCAATCAGGCGTTTTACTAGAGAATAGCAAAAATTTCTCATATAATACTGTATGCATTCATTAATCAACCTGCAACACATAAAAATTTTTAATAATTACTACAGTAATCTCATGTGAATTAGAAAAACGAAATGACGCTATAAAAATTAGGAACAATTATTTTGCAATAAAGATAATTACATAGTTAACATTAAAAATGTAAATAGCAATGACAATGAGACAAAAATCATTAAGTTTCTTTACTCTCCACTGTATGATTTTACTCCAGAGAATACAACAATAAAGATACTAATATAATTAATATTAACAATGTAAATTATGATAACAATGAGAAAAAATCAGTACTCTCAACCGTATATTTACATTCATTTTTACTCCAGAGAATAAAACAAGAGGCGAAGCGACTCGAGGATGAGCACGACAGAATCCGCACGGCACAGGCGCGTGCTGCCATGCTGCTCGAGCAGGAGCACGAGCATCGTCAGAAGGACATTGAGAAGCAGATGTACGGAGAGAACCAACGACTGGCTCGCGAGCAGAAAGCGCATCAGGACTTCCTGAACAACGACGTCTACACCAACAAACCTACGGCCGCGTACTTCATGCAGTGGAACACGACAACGCGATAGAAATAGACGTAGGGGGCCGTCCATAAATGACGTCTTAAGCAATTTTGGACAATTTTTTACCCTCCCTCGCCCTCAACACAAAGGTCATATGATATCTAGTGAGGGACATCACACATCGTTGCAAATGTGTGAACCCTCTGGGTGCGTGATGTCATTTATGGACGGTCCCATTGTGCATTGATTTTTAACCAGCCAGTTTGATTTTGGATGATATGCTGTTTTGATCATGAATTGTTTCTATCCACGAAATGTGCATCCTGTCCTGGCTTTTTAGGATCTTGATTTTTTATAAACATCCTGTATTTTATTTGCAGTTTTATGGTACATGATACGTTGCTATGATAACAGAAAATGTGAACTGAGTACTGACGATGTTAAGAATGAAGAAATAGAACAAACTGTTTATGATCTTTTGCTGTGAATTATGAACAATTTGAGTAGTTTTTATGTGACGTTTGTATTAGAACTGTGATAAACGATATGTTGAAGTAGTTCAAATGAAATTGAACCAAGGGTATCAAGATTATGCAAACTTCACACAAAACTCATTAACCACATTATGCTATAAAGCAGTAGTATTAATTTATTGGTCCTATGTGTTTGAAATAACATATTATCAATGATAAAAAATTGGCTTTGATGAGCATTTTGATTTGAAAGCTATAGTATACATCTTCAACTGAAGCCGTCCTTTTGTCATCTCATTGTTGTGGGCTCTTTTGTGTTCCACACTCCTGCCTCCAAGCATAGGTGCAATCACGTCCTAAAAGTTGGGAGGGATCATAATGGATCACGTCCTAAAAGTTGGGGACCATAATAATGAAGTTAGGGGACCACTCAAAAGTTGGGAGGGACGCGTCCCGTTGGTCCCATAGGGTGGTTGCGCCTACGCCTCCAAGGAGATAAAGTGTCTACAATGTTTGTGGAGAAAATGGAAGGACCTGGTGAAGAAGGCATCGGACACCTACGGGCGCTGAGCCCACGGTTGCTGATGATGATGATGATGTTTGTGGATGCCAGAAATTTTCTTCTTCTTTCAAGGAAGCTTCAGAACTCTTGGCCTTCAAAAGGTTTCTAACTGCTTTTCGCCTGGCAACTAACAACTGTGCCTCGGATTAACATTTCTGTGTGATCATTGCACACAATTAAATGTTAATAATAATAACTGCTGTGATAGATAATGAACAAAGAATACCGAAAAGTTTTTTACTTACAGTTTCAGTATTGCTTTGAACATTTGTGACGTGTTTTATTGAAATGAAATTGTGCGGTTTATACATTTAGCCTACCGTAACACGTTTGTGAACTTGTCTGTGCGAAGTGTTAACTTTGAAGTGTTAACTTTGATAACACATTTGTGAACTTGTCTGTTCGAAGTGTTAACTTTGAAGTGTTAACTTTGATAACATGTTTGTGAACTTGTCTGTTCGAAGTGTTAACTTTGAAGAGTTAACTTTGATAACACATTTGTGAACTTGTCTGTTCGAAGTGTTAACTTTGAAATGTTAACTTTGAAATGTTAACTTTGATAACACGTTTGTGAACTTGTGTGTTCGAAGTGTTATCTTTGAAACCTTCTCTGTGATCTTATAGAACTGTGGAGCTTCTGAGGAAGGTGCCTGATGCTTCACCAAATGCAGGCCAGACAGCATTGTTTTGTTCCCATGTTAGCAACAGTACTGTTGTTTAGCCCATGGCTGAATTTTATGAGTAACAGTACTGTTGTTTAGCCCATGGCTAAATTTTATGAGTGGGACATTTAAATATTAAGTCAATTTAATTGAGAGATTATTTTGTTTCTGATGTTTTATTTGCACCAAGCTGAAGATTGCACCCAATTTTGTTCAGCAAAGTATTTTGCTTACCATGTAGTTTAAATTGTTTTTGTGCCTCCTGTACGAAATATCATGTTTAAACTAGCAATACAAATCATTATGCTAATTTTATTGTAGGTTATTGATGTGTAATAAATGTGTTGCAGTGGATAGAAGATATCTTTTTTATAATGGATACCAGTCAGTCAATCGATAAATCGATAAATCAATCAGTCAATCAATCAATCAATGTTTTTAACGTAGCCAACCGATGATCAGGGGCGGATCCAGGGGGAGGCCAATCCGGCCATGGCCCCCCCCATTCCAAATCTCCATGTGACGTGGCCCCCCCCCATTCATGGTCACCCAAAAGATTTTTTGCAGGGGATCAGTCCTGGCCAGGAGAATTAATATATAAATGTATTTAAAATCTAAGCCTCTCAGACAATTGCATTGTCTTAATATAAAGCAACGAAAATAAATAATCTTTCAACAGTATCCGACTATAATTTATGGCATACAATGTATGTTATTCGTGTATATATTCATAGTAAAATGTAAAAATATTAACACCAATAAACACAATTAAAACCAATATCAACTAACTATTAATTACAAAGCAAGTTAACACTAACAATAGTATTAGGAATTAATTTAGTTTTTTCCAAATGCAACTTGTTAAGTTTTGAATTTAGTCTATATGTGCAAGAAACTGCGGTGAATGATCACACATGTTTACTTCTTGTTCTTATTTATTTCTTACTATGTTTCATTCAGTGGTGGGACGTATTTTATTTACTGTAGTCTTAAAAATAATATAATACAGTGAGGTCTATTCATACTTTAACTTGGAAGTGTTTTGAGCATTCTGTGCTTCATATTATAAATACATAAATACTTTTTAAAATACTTTTGTTTGCCATTAATAACAGCTAATAGGAGCAATGTTGTATGCTGTATGCAGTAGACCTACAATAGCTATTATTCACTATTATTATTTATCGGGAAAGTCTCTGGTTATGGCCCTAAGCCAGATATAACATACATCCATGATCCATAACATAGCCATAATGTCATGGATAATATATATATATATAATATTATATATGCAGTCTACCAGGCAACATTTGCAATGCAACTTGTCAACCAACTGTCCACTGCCAGTGTGTGCCTTCACTTCAATCTGAGACTCAAATGTAAGCCTCTTGCACAATTGCATTGTAAAATAAAAACTTTGGAAACCACTTTCACGAACAAGAGTTTGATCTATGCTTCTAAAAAACCTTAATCTACCTATTTGCTCAAGAAAGGAGCACTCCTGGCCCCTTTTTCTACAAATTTTCTTGTGTCAGTTTCAAAATCGATTGTTCTAGCAATATTATACTCAAAGGCTTCAAAGGTCAACCTGGCCAAATCCACAAGATGTTAATTAGATATTGTAGATCTTCAAACATTTAAATCTATCATTTTGTGTTTGATAAATGATCTCTTTGCAGAAGCTACCGCTGATGGAATTGTCAACAGTAAGCCCATGCGTTACCTGACACACATTTGGAAATAACTTTGAAGGATTTTTTTATATTATGTTAAAAGTTCAACAGGTTCAATTGGCACATCAAAAAGTTGCCTGTTATAGGCCTACCGATGGTAGGCTAAATGTTCAATTTATTTTCCAAATCCTGACCATTATGGAATGCAGGATAAAGCTAGAGCTTTTCCTGCTAAATTACATGTAGGCCTAGGCTTATACATGATTATTTAACTCTGGGTAAAGGGTTTAATTCTTGTGCAAATATCTAAATAAAATATGCAAAAAATAGAAAAAATTTGATTGCAAGCTACTCCTAGCCCCTGAAAATGTACGGCCAATTTTTAACTCTGTGGGTTCTTGGGGGGGCCTTAGCCCCTAGCCCTGATAAACTCCGTGCATGCCTATAAGAGTGCATTCCTTGTATTATAGGCTACATGTATACTGCATATACTGAATTGTTTTTAGCAATCTGATACAATCCTCTGTTAAAATGAGTGTTACTTACTCTTAATATTTGCACAAATACTATTTTTGTTCAACCGAATAGCTTCTCTCCAGCGCTATCTTTCAAATTTTAAACTCAAATTTCAAAATGTTTTGGTTCTGTTATTTGAACACCTGGTAAAACAACATCGTTACTACATGACTTTCAGATTTTGACCCCCCAAATTTAGGCCTATTAGTTCTTGGCTGGTTTGTGTACCATTTGTTATTATTTAACTGCAAAGTGTGTTCTGGTAATTCAGGACCATCTTAGAAAACAGGGATAAGCTGATACTTGTGCTGAAAAGTCAGCTTATGTAATATAATTATACTCATGTCTGACGTTATTCACTATAATAACCCAGCAACAGCAAAACTGAGCCGCTGAACTCGATACATAATATAGATATTATTAATATTGTAACTATATATATTTTTTATTAGTACTGAACAAATTGAGTAATTCTGTTCAAATGACATCTCACAAGAGCACTGTTGCAGTGTGGAAATTTTTAAAAAAACCTATTTTTAAAGTATAGTCTATATTTATTGAGATTTTGTGGCACTCTTATAAGCACTGAAAATACAGCTATTTTGCTAAGAAAACAGCTTAAAATGCTACAATTGCATGTGAAAATTCAAAAAGTTTCTGGTGGGGAGGGGATATCCCCCTCTCCATACCCCTCCCTCACCACTCTCACCCCCAGAGGGGGGGGGACTAAATTAAACTCTGGTTTCGGCCAAACGACAAAAAAAATTCGACCCAGGCCCAAAAATTTTTGGCCCCCCCCTTCGAAAATTCCTGTATCCGCCCCTGCCGATGATGTAACAAGAAGTAAAGAGAATATCGTTGCTATGGATAAAAAAAGAAAATTCAATCATCTCAAAGACATTTAAGAGAATTAAACATGTGGAGTTTTGTGGACAACCTCTCAGTTTGGGAATAACACATTCCTCGGCAGTAACTTGTCTGGGATTCCTACTTATGGAGGACATGGGAAGCCCATACAACAATATTTCCACATGGGCTAAATCTACCCTGCACAATGGATCAATATATTATAATGATGTAGGAAGCCCGTTTGACAATATTCTAACATAGGCTAAATCTATCCAATATAATGGGTACTAGCATTATGTGAAATATGCATGATGTCCAAATGAAAATACTGTTATGGACATCACTGGTGGGGATTATTGTAGAAACTGGCCAAAAGATCTACAAAATGTAAATAATGCTGCCCTCTGTCCAAGGGATCGGACCCCTCTCTCCATGCAAGAAAATCAAGGAAACTACATAATAATACTCACTCTATCCTCTGTCAAAAACGTCTGCCAACCTGGTCATACTGGTATTTCAGTATTCCATACAATTGCATATATAGCAGTCTAGTGGTTAGCCGCTAGCGCGATGGACTGCCAAGCGAGAGGCCGGGGGTTGGTTCAAACCCCCACAGGAGCAGAAATTTGTACAGAGATTTCTGCTCTATCTGTATCCCTAGCCAACTCAGCTATGATGAGTACACCGGCTGTACACCTTCGGTGGGAAGATAATGCGTACGGCGAGGGAGAAGATTGGCCAACCTCATATACTAAGACTAAAGTAATGAAGTTGCTAGCATTTCATACCCTCAGAACAAGCTGACGGGACTGCTCTTCTTCTTCAGTATTCCAGAAGGACCAATATAAATGAAAAAAGAATGTTCAACTTGAATAGCGCCTGGTCGTTAGTAATTTGAAATTTGGCTAATTAATCTTTTTCAAGATGATTGGTTGATGAAAAAATTACAAACAGTGATCGTTTCAAGTTTCGGTATTATAGCCAAGTTTTTATGTACCACTCTGATTAATACTTATTATTTAATGCAAGTCAGTGACTCTAGCAATGATATGTAGTCTCCTTAGTAATGATTCGTACCGGAAAGAGACGTTGGAATAAGAGTCGCTGAGTGACTTGTCATTTTGGAAGAGTCGAAAGATTTTGCACAACGTAGAAACGCATTTTGAAATACTTCGGCACCGTTCAGCAAATTTAGACGTTATCAGCACAAATGGCAGAAGACCAGAAGTAAGTCTGATTGCCATTGTAATGTGACTTTTAAAAACGATAAATATTTTTACATCTGCGTATAATTGTGAAGCGAGAAAAGGCGTTGGCATTATTGCTGTTATACTTGAGAGTACGTGGACAGTTTTTTTTGCGTTTTCACTGTTATCTGATTGAAAATGACATTTAAAATAACGACCTATGTATTATTCGCCAAAATTCCACGTATTGTGGTGGCACGAAGGAGTCTAACCGGAAACTTAAGAACGTTAGATCAGCATTGAATGACTTCCTTTATGACAACGCTGAAGTGGAAGTAACAATGGGATTTAAATATGTCACACTGCCGTTTCAATGTTTAAAAAAATGAAACTCAAGTAAATTATCAGATTGTAAATCACTATGCGAAAGTTTTGTACGATAATAATGTAAAGGTGGCATTTTTTTTATTCAGAGTGAAAGTTCTGGTTTTTCCACCTTAGAGATAATAAAACTGAAAGCTAGGCCTAGGCTAATCATTCATTCAGTGTGCATTTGTCAAGTGTATCCCAACGTGGTCTACGAAGACTTTGCTGTTTTCGTGGTTTCCATTTGTGCTTGAATATATGGTTGTTAATCTGTTTGATACATCTGTAAAGCATGGATTATTACAATTGCATATCTAAAAGATATGCAATTGTGATACAATATGCACTGTGAATCTTGAACACTGTAATCCGAGAAATTGATACTATTCCTCTAAGTAGAAGTGAAATTATTTATGCAAGACATTGCAAGTCATGCTTATTGGAATATTTCTCTATGTGTACGATATAAGAAGTCAGGTTTGAGGATTCAGTTATAGTCCCCAGAAAATAAGGGGTGGCCTTCACAGTCTTGTTGCCTTATTATTTAGAAAGATCTTGATCATAAGGAGGATATATTTCTGGTGAAAAATTACCCAAAATATGTAAAATAGATCAGGTCAAATGCTATTATTGTATGATGTCTTGTTATTGTTCTTTGTTCAAAAGAGGCATACATGTGCTTGCCTTACTTCTGCTAGGCAAAGGGTAGTGATGTGAGCGTGAAATATTTCATTTGAAATATTTCATTTCTGACAGTTTTTTTTGAAATATTTCAACGCTAAAAAAACCTTTTTTTTTGTTTTTTTTTGTTTTTTTTTACATCTCTAATGTGCACACGGCAAAGCGAAACAGGCTGACAGCAGACAGAGCCGGAAAGTTAGTGTACCTATCCCAAAATCTGAAACTCTTAAATCCTAAGTCAAACAGTGGTACATTCCCAACGGACACCAATGAAAGTGATGATATGGACTCCTTGCCAGCTGCATCTGCTTCCTGCTCATCCTCATCTCAAGCACTTCAGATATCTACATCACCGCCACTGCCACAGTTAGAGCATCAGTCAGACGATGATGATGATGACAGCGGTAGACATGCTGACAAAGATGATAACAATGATGATGATAATGATAATGACAAAGACGGTGACAATGTCAATGATGAAGGCCATGAAAACTATGATGACAGTGACAATGCCAATGATGATGATGACAGTGACACTTATGATGATAGCGACAATGATGATGTTGACGATGACAACAAAGATGATGACATGGACGATGATGAATAACAATGAGGAAATCTTGTAACTGACAGATTTTAGCAGTATAATTACTATTCTTCTTCTTTCTGTTCTCTGCCCTTAGGCAGGTTCAAATGTTTGACGTCTCCATTCTTCCCTGTTACTATTAATGATGGTTTACTCTGTCTGACTGATAGTACTGTTTATGTTCTAAGTTCTATTCTTAGAACTTTTAGTAAAATTTTGTTTGCCGGATTATTATTGAGTCTAGTTGACATAGTATTTGTGATTTATAATTTGTCTTCTAAAGTCACTAAAGTGTTTCGAATTCTATACGATTGACTGTGTCCTAGGCTAGCAGAATTTAGCTAAAATCACATTTATTTCATTTATGACAAAACAAGTGATTAATAATAAATGTTAAGCATAACAATGAACAATAACATCTACTTTATTAGATCAAACTGTAATTTGTGACATTTGGTGAATAAAATATGTTTTTCAAGTTTCAACATATAATGTAACTCTCATAAAAGTCATTCTTAAAAACAGGTAATTAGAAATAAATTGAGTATCTCGAGGATGGTCACTCATCACTAACACAATAATGCATATAATATGTAATATGAGAAATAAATAAACTGTTATTATGGTTGTAATTAGTTGTAAAATGTAAAGAAACAAATAATTTCAAATGTTTCAAAGAAAACTGAAATATTTAAAAAAAAACTGAAATATTTCATTGAAATATTTCAACGCCAAAAAAACCATGTTTTTTTACATCTCTAGCAAAGGGTAAACATGAACTTAAAGGTCTTTGACACTTCAAACATTTATGCCAGTTAGGTTGCTACTGTGCAACTGCATCATTGGGAATGTTCCCTAGAATTTTGTCTGCATTCAAGTTTATTGATGGGGAGATGGCTGCTGGAAATTTCCACTAGTAATGCTGTTGAATAGTATGGAAGATGATCAAAATGGACCAGTGAGGGAAATTTTATGTCAATTGTGGATGGCATGAATTCATCCTTAATTTTAACACAGCTTACAGCATAAACGGAAGAAAAAATGTAATTATCATTGCCTCTGATGTCTTCAATTTAAACTGATTGTTTTTGTGAACTGCATTCTATCATGAAACAAATAATTGCAGAACCAAAAAGCCTAAACTATTAACAAAAATCAAACTATTGCACAGTTATATGCTGCCACATAGTTAACTGATTAAGCCAATATTTTAATTAACATGGATGGATACAGGGTTTAAAGGACAGGACATGGCAACAAGGGTTGCAATTGCCATCAACAAAAATTATCCTGGCATATTACATATTCTTTGTAATTAAAATGACCTTTAGGCAAGCGACATTGACCTTGTCCAGTAACATAGCCACTTGTATCAATCTTTTATTACTGAAGTGTATTGATTTTTTTAATTTCTCACATTTACTATATCGGCCCTTCAAGCTTGCTAAGTACTCGAACCTGGAACCTTCCGACTCCAAAGCACCGAACTCACCACTACACCACCTTGCCCCACAAAAACATGACCTCACTTGATGCCAAAGTTCTAGCATCAGTGAGGTGTAAGATGCTCAGTCATTTGCCAGACTCTGAAAAACCTCTTTTCTGTTGTTTTCTTACTTCCTGACCAAACATTAGATCTATGTATTCTAGATTCTTCTGGAAACCACCTGATCCATATATTTTGGGGAAGTTCTCATTGAGATTACTGCTCAGGCTTTAGTGATATCTACATTTTCTCTCCAATCGAGTAAATGTCTTGACACAATGATTTTCTGTGTGTGGTGTGTTTGGTCTGTTGAGTTCCATCAAATAGTTAACAAATGCTCGTATTTTGCAAGATGGTGCCTTTGTTTCAGTGTGCGAACTAGTTGAAAGGAAATCTGCTTTTAGTATTTATCGGTTCTCTTCTTCACTTCATTCGGCCTTTGTTGTGACATTGTTGACTATATTCATGGTCATACAAAAAATGTAAAGTAGAATGGGAGTAAGAATGGAAACTCTTAGCTTTTCAAGCATACATCTGCTGTGGATGAATTTTTTAGGCATAGAGTGCCTTTGTCAGGCGCTCTATGGCTGGGAACTAGAATGGTTCGTGATTAAATGGTCGTCGTAAATACACATTTATACATGTTGTCATTTTGTGTGACAAAATGTGGTTTCTTTTTTGCAGTAGTGATGATCTTGCCACCGCAATCCTGCGCAGGAAGGCCAAACCGAACCGTCTTTTGGTCGAGGAAGCCATCAATGAGGACAACTCGGTTGTCTGCGTGTCACAGGTAAGATACATAAACAAATTTATGCCACCAAGCATTTTTGAGGATTTGATCATTCTAAATTCTCTAGATGGTATCAGTTTATAATTACTGCATGACGTGTGCAGTCCACTAACTCATGATACCAATTGGTGACAAGGCGGATTTGAACTTGCAACCTTTCGGCTTCAAGGCACTGAACATACCCCTACACCACTGTATCCCAAAATAGTTGTATTTAAGCAAATGTTCTAATGATGGCCATGGATAATCGGATATATGACCATTATGAACTAATGTGCTAAAAAATAGTCTTCTGTTGAAGTTAATATTTAGTGTTTGTTTTGGGGGAGATCTAGCAGTTTTGAAAATAAAGATTATAACCATTGCTATAATTATGATTTTACAATGGTAATTCCTCATGCCGCACACGTAGCAAATGGTATCCAAAGATGATATATTGACTGATTGAGCAGCTGTTAGATACTAGACAGATGAATCAGATCGGCAACTTCTATATAAGTCGATACCCTCAACTTTCAATTGAAAAGCTGAAACCTGTGTTCGGCTGTATAATTGTCAGTCATAAATCTAAAATGCGTTGCACAATAATGAATTTATTGTTTGGCAAGTAAAGTATTTCGACATCCGATGACAAAGAGCTTGACCGGAGGTTGCTGCATCTGTTTCTTTCTTTGTTAGAACAAGATGGACGAGCTTCAATTGTTTCGCGGTGACTCGGTTCTGCTGAAGGGCAAGCGACGCCGTGAGGCCGTCTGCATCGTTCTGTCCGAGGATACTCTGACCGATGAGAAGATTCGGATTAACAGAATCGTTCGGAACAACCTTCGCGTCAGGCTTGGTGACATTGTTAGGTTAGTTTGCTTAGTCAGTATATCTTAAAATTGTAATTGAACATTTATATAGCGCCGCTCACAGATTCAGTTGCGCTCCCGACCCTAGTTAAACTTATTTCTTCTCTCGTGGCCTTGCGCACTGGGAGCGGCTCTGAACGGTTCAACCTTCGTAGAGGCGCTTTATAAATGTCTTAATACAATACAATTTTTTCTTGCAATTTTGTCGCTAAGTTGGCATTCATGAGGCAACTAATGCGACCAAAAATGTCCTGCGTAGTAGCTACCAATTTTTACAATTGAATATTGTTGTATTTATAACTGACGTGGGAGGGCTGCAATAATTGTTAGCCATATGCATTTGATTAATTTCTGCAAATGGGTAAAGAATTCAACACACATTGTGAAACAGGTTCCTTTTTGACATGGGCTGCTTCTGTGTGTCTTTTCACTTGCTGTTGAAGACCATAATGTGGGAGCACCTGTTATGGGTTTTCTTGAAGAGGTGCTATAAAAATAAGCGCTTACAACTGCAGTATTATAGATAAACGCTTGCAGCTGCGATCTGACATCCAGCAGAAAGTGTCTTTCACGTTAAAATCTGGTGTAAACATCACTCGAATGAGTTAAAAAATAATAATTTATACGTTTACTTTTTAACTTTGACATTTTTGAGTAAATTGTGTTGAGAATTTCTGACCCAGATGACAGTTTAACGTTTTGATGAATACAATAATTGCATCAACATTATTATTTTTGTTGATAAGTTATACTGGGACTTGAGAGTGTCTGGAAGTGTTTACTATGGTCGAGACACTCATACAGTGTTTATATCGTCATGTGAACTGTTGTGTTTTTCAGTATTCAGCCCTGCCCTGATGTCAAGTATGGAAAGAGGGTGCACATCCTGCCAATTGACGACACAGTTGAAGGTCTTACTGGGTGAGGAAGTTTTGAAATTGTTTTTCGGTTGCTGTTGTAGCAATTTTACAGTGTTTTACACATCGTTACAGAAACTCGTTGAAGGTAAAAGAATCAGCAGATGTATTGATGCCATTGAAACAAATTGATGCACTTTTATCTCTTGGTTTGCTTTGGAGCTCATTTCCTGTCCCAGAAAGGATTCAAGGTTAAATTGGCAACCATCCAAATGCAAAGTGATCTGATCAATACTTGACTTCAACGTAGTTGAAGGAAGAATTGACCCTGTCTGTTGACCACTCAGTGTTTTGGATTAACCCTTCGGGTGTAGTAAGAAAATATATCCACAAGACCAATCTTTTTGAATGACCCTTCATGTTGCCTTCAATGACTCCTGCTTTGCCAGAATTTTTTTTATTCTAACTCTAAAGCTTAGTTTTATAGTTGTTTAACTATTTACCCGTTCATTTTTTAATTTTAAGCCCGTTTGCAGCGGATATTCTCGGGGCAATCGGGTAAAATATTCATTGTTTCTGCCGTTTGATTTATTTCTGTATGTTTTAACAAAGCTGTGGTGCGGTGCTTTGTAGTAACCTTTTCGAGGTGTACCTGAAGCCGTACTTTCTGGAGGCGTACCGTCCCGTTCACAAGGGTGACATCTTTCTTGTGCGAGGAGGTATGAGGGCCGTGGAGTTCAAGGTCGTTGAGACTGACCCGGCCCCATACTGCATCGTGGCACCTGACACGGTCATCCACTGCGAAGGAGAACCAGTGAAGCGTGAGGTATCGTGATACGCTACATATCCTCTAGTGCATAAACTCGACTTATGTTTGTATGTGCACTTGTTATAGAGCCCCGTTCAAGCTCTCGGTACTCAGAGACGCTCCTGAATGCAGAGCGGACACTGCATCAGAGTTTCGCGCCGAAGCGCTGAGCAATTGTGAGTGAAGGACTTGCCCAAGGTTCTTACGTGGCAAGGTGGATTCGAACCTTCTGACTCTAAGGCAGCGACTCCACTGCTGCACCACCGTGCCCCACATTGTGCATGCATAAATAGTTATGCCACATCCCACTTGTATTTATAATCTTGGCATTTCTACTGTGCTACTTAAAAGCTATGCACAGGTCACCAGCTTATTGATGAGCACTTTGTATGCAACTAGTTAATGTGTGGTGAAGTGTAGTGAATAGGATGTATGAGCAGTTACTTTTGGCAGCATTTCTGACTCGTTTTGTCAGACTCGTCTAGCGACCAGTGTACATTTAAATGCATGTTCTCATAGACTTTTATGTATTTACTTTTGTTATAAATAGTTTGCCTGTTTATCAGGGATGCGTAGTACTAGGTTATTCTAAATTTTAAGTATTTATTTTTTGTGGTTCTTCCTTTTAAAGTTTCTTTCTTTTGCAATGGAGGCAACAATTTTGCTGAGGTCATTTTCCTTATGTTAAATAATTACGTGCTTGCTTAGAATTTGCACTTTAGTTGGTTTTATTCATTATGGTTGTTGAAAAGCACTTGATTACACGTATTTACATTACGTAATTTTCATTTGATAAAATAATAATTTCCATCGTGGAGAATTTCTTTGAACTGTTTCGATTTTTAAGCTTGCTGACAAAGCTTCTAAGAAAGAATTAGAATTAAAACTGTGAAATTTAAGAGTATCTTTGCTTGTATAGTACATTTTTAGATTATTCTTGTTTTTGGAAGTTTTTGCTGTCTAGTGTACTGGAAAATGTTTGGTTTGTTGATTAAAAACCACCATTGAAGAATGTAGATTTAAGTTTAGATGTAATAGTTTTCTTGCTAGCCCGCCCAGGTGAAAACTGGTTATAAATGTTATTGCAGGAAGAGGAGGAAGCATTGAATGAGGTTGGCTATGACGACATCGGAGGATGTCGTAAGCAGCTGGCACAGATTAAGGAGATGGTGGAATTGCCGTTGCGCCACCCTCAGCTCTTCAAGGCCATTGGTGTCAAGGTCAGTCATGCTTTACAACTTATGTAGTACACGATTGTCTAGTTGTTGGCTTCCTGACCTCGACAAAGAGGTTGGGGATTCATGTCCGTGTCACCGCAGCAGAAAATGTTTCTGCTGCAATTGTGCACTGTTGCATATTCTGCTATGAAGTGTGGAGACAGCTTACCACCTGCCCCCAAGAATTAAGAAAAGTGGATTTGTTTACAATTAATGCCCTCTTAGATTGGTTTAAGAGAGTGCTCTTCTATGCTGGTCATGCTAGTTATGGTATCTTAGCAGGCTCTGCTGTCTTACCTTAGGTGCCCTGAGCCATCCTTTTTGCCCGTACCTCTGCTAGGTAGGGTCGCACTTTTTCAGTCGTCAGTCCAACACTCTGGAATGGACTGCCCTTGTCAGCTGCTCTTGGCTATGAGGCATCTGTAGGGTAAAATATAAGGTACATCAGAAAACAGATCTGCACAGGTCCATTGTCTTGTGCGATTGCACTGAAGATTTGTTTCCATATCCAGACAATGATTAAGAAGGGTTGTGTAGTCTTACAATATGATGACCAAGTTTGTTGTCTCATGTGTTTCTTGTAAATATCTTCATCGTTAGTCATTCTGTGAGGTTATCCTGTTATTTTGTCTTGTTGTTCACGATTCTAGCCACCACGTGGAATTCTCCTTTATGGACCGCCAGGTACCGGAAAGACCCTCATTGCCCGTGCCGTCGCGAACGAGACTGGTGCGTTTTTCTTTCTGATCAACGGTCCGGAGATCATGAGCAAGCTGGCCGGTGAATCGGAGAGTAATCTGAGGAAGGCATTCGAGGAAGCGGAAAAGAACGCTCCAGCGATCATTTTCATTGATGAGTTGGACGCTATTGCACCCAAAAGAGAGAAGGTAACGCAGCATTTGCATGAATTATTTCATAATTACAGCCTTATTCGTTCATTTCTATGGATTCATATAGCGCCCATTCGAGAAATACGCTCAGAGGCGCTCCCAGCCCAGCCACAGGAAAAGAAAAAAATTTGAGATATTTATGAAACAAGGTGTGACTGGTCCAATGTAGTAAATGAAGCTTTGAAGAAAGCTCGTTCCAGATTTGACGGCCGTACAACCGAGAAAACCTTGTCAACAGTTTATTAGGGTTGTTAGGTTTTGATTGGTGTTTTTTTAAATAGTGTTATTCTGCCATTTGTGAATAATCACAGATAAAAAATGCAGCTTGTAAATGTATAATATCCAAATTTGAGGGTTTAGATTTAACTTTTCGAACCAAATTTATTGATAATATAATTGACTGGGTAATGAAAAGCAGTGCTCACGAAATTATCAGCTTGAAGTAAGTTTAACCCTTTAATGCCGAGGTAGTAAATGGTATGGGAAATCCTATACCCTCTGGCATTAAAGGGTTAAGCCTTGTGCTGAACATTGCAGTTCTAATTTCGATAATTTGTTAACGATTTCTTTACCTGCTTTGGTTGTCTGTTTCGTAGACCCATGGAGAGGTGGAGAGGCGTATTGTCTCGCAGTTGCTGACCTTGATGGACGGACTGAAGCAGAGAGCGCACGTGATTGTCATGGCTGCCACTAACAGACCCAACAGCATTGATCCAGCACTGAGAAGATTCGGTGTGTACAGCCTCAGATACTTCAATTTCGTATTTTGAGTTAATATATGTTTTATTAATTATTTAACCCTTTAATGACCGAGGGTATGGGTTTTCCCCATAGCGTTTACTACAGTTTGGTTGTTAAGGGGTTAAGGAAGGATGCTTTTCGATTTCAGATCAGTGGGCTTGTTATGCATTGTTGCTCTGTGCAGTAGTATGGTAGTTTTAAAGTGAGCAAGTAAGTAAAGTCCTTAATGCTCCATTAGCAGGCGCACAAGGGGGCATCAGAATAGAATTAAAATAAAGCGCAGAAGTAGTAATTTGATGTGTAGTAATAATAGTGCAATAAGGTAGTGGCAGCCATAAACACGTGTACGTCCATAGTGTAGGGCTAGGATGCAGCCTTTAGGTGCCATGAGTAAGTGAATACTTTTTATAAAGGCAGACTTGTGTTCAGTTTTAGATTCATTTGCAATATGAAAGATCAATTAAACTTGTTGCATTGTAAGCACTTAACATTGATATTGCTCAAACAAACATTTGTTATTTTTACTAATGAGATCAACTCATTGTTACTTTGACCCTTTAATGCTGGAGGGTATAGGATTTCCCATACCATTTACTGCTGTCTCGGCATTAAAGGGTTAAAGAGAAAGGTCATGATATGGGTGGAAAAAAACTATTGCGTGGCATGAATGACCTCCAGAGGATATCATTTTAATGGATTTTCTCTTCTCTAGGGCGTTTTGACAGAGAAGTGGACATCGGAATTCCGGACACTAGCGGTCGCTTGGAAATCCTCCGCATCCACACAAAGAACATGAAACTGGCGAACGATGTTGACTTGGAACAGGTGGGTCATATGTTGGTCAACATAGAACACAGTTTGGAAGTTATTGGTTGAGATGCCAATTCATATTTTTGGCTGTTTCTTGAAGTTACGGTGACTTCAATTTTATACTTGTAACGGATTGCTACCAAGAGGAGCATTATTACGCTTGTATTTTATTTAGCGCTATTGACTCGAATGTTTTGTACGTGACCTCCGTCATTACTTACTTGGGACTTTGTCATGGGACTTCTAATATATCTTGGAATGGGGAAATGTGATTTAATTCAATTATGGCATGAACTCTCCAGCATCATTGTTTGTATGTTTGTTTGTTTGTATGTGCACTTGTTATAACGCCCCTTCATGCTCACTACTCAGAGGCGCTCCCGACTGCAGAGCGGACACCATCGGAGTTTCATGCCGAAGCGCTGAGCAATTGCGAGTGAAGGGCTTGCCCAAAGTCCCTACGAGCGACTTGAGGTGGATTCGAACTTACAACCCTTCGGCTGCAAGACAATGAGCATACCCACTACACCACCGCTCCCCACATGTTGATGGTCTTTTGTTTAATGGTTATGGTTCAGTGACTCGTGGTTTCTTATTGTGTACAGCCGATTGTAATACTGATGATTGCTTGTTGTGATAGATTGCTTCGGAGACGCACGGCCACGTCGGTTCGGATCTTGCCGCTCTCTGCTCGGAGGCTGCGCTGCAGCAGATTCGTGAGAAGATGGACGTGATTGACCTTGAGGACGAGGCGATCGATGCGGAAGTTCTCAGCTCGTTGGCCGTGTCCCAGGAGAACTTCAGAGTAGGTTATTCCAAATTATAAACCCCCGATGAATGTTGTGTAGATCTGAGATTTTAAATCCGCTTTTCAGTAGATTGTCAATGTGATGCAATGTGGCATTTTAATTTTTGCCATGCCTGTAGGCAATTTTGCTTAGTTGGAATTTAATCACTTTTAAAAGTTTCTGTTCATGCATTGTAAATGGAAAATGAAGAGGTGTTTCTATTTGGCTTAAGTATTAGACTTGGAAATTATGATACATTATCGTGAAAGTAGCCCTATTCCTTGTGTGTAAGTTTTCTGGTATTGTGAACATGTGCTATGGTATGGTTTGACCACAAGTAACCTGTAATATACAGATATTCAGTTCAAATATTACTGTTTACGATCAACATAAACAGAAATTTTTTCACTGAATCTATTGCTGTTTTTACAGACTAAATTGGATTTATGAATATTATGAGCATTCTTTATGGTCTAAGCATGTTTGATAATTTAAATTTGTAATGCATGTTGTGCTGTTTTCATTGAAACGTTTGAGATCTGTTGTCGCATTTCTTGTTAACGTAAAATGGACGTTGTTGTTGTAGTGGGCGCTCAGTAAGAGCAACCCAAGTGCTCTGCGAGAGACTGCAGTCGAGGTTCCAACTGTGACCTGGGAAGACGTTGGAGGTCTGGAGAACGTCAAACGAGAGCTGCAGGAACTCGTACAGTACCCAGTGGAGCATCCGGACAAGTTCTTGAAGTTTGGAATGACACCGTCAAAGGGCGTGCTGTTCTATGGACCTCCAGGGTGCGGTAAGACGCTCCTTGCGAAGGCCATTGCCAATGAATGCCAGGCCAACTTTATTTCGATCAAAGGTCCGGAGCTGCTGACCATGTGGTTCGGAGAGTCTGAGGCCAATGTCAGAGACATCTTTGATAAGGCAAGTCACTCATTCAGATTAGATATTTAATACCTGCTTGACCTACATTTATAACAAACAGATATAAAATGGAAAATATTGATTTGCCTGTGAAAATTGTGTTCTCTGTGGTCGCTACCTACTATTTATTTTATTTCTTTAATTTGCTATAGCGTCCCTTCAAGTCACTATCGGATTGTCTTTATATAGATGTGCTAAAACCAGATCTGTTCTGGATGGATGATTTTTTACTTTCCATTTTCTTCTTTTTTTAGTTCTTGGGCATGAATTATGGAACATTCTTCCCTGTGCATCATTTTCCTATCTGCTGCTTGATCTCTCGTGTCGACCATTTAGGTCTGAATTTGTGATTCAGTTTAACTAGAACAGACTCTCTGGTTATTGATCTTCAGGACCACAACTGAATTTTCATGTACCATCAGTTGACACTTTATATTTTAGACACATAATCAATAAAAGCTGCTAATCGCAATGACTACAGTTGTTCGCTTGAACAGCACATGAAGAAATGAGTGTGGTGAATTTTAGCATATGTAACCGTGCGTTCGTCTGTTGATTCTCTTCTGCAGGCACGTTCTGCGGCTCCTTGCGTCCTTTTCTTTGATGAGCTGGACTCCATCGCGAAGTCTCGTGGTGGAAACGTCGGTGATGGTGGTGGTGCTGCCGACCGTGTCATCAACCAGCTGCTGACCGAGATGGATGGCATGAGTTCGAAGAAGAATGTGTTCATCATTGGAGCGACAAACAGGTGCAGTTCTAGTGTGCTTTTGCTGTATGCAAGAGCCGCCATCATGAGTTGTGGGGGGGGGGGGGTGGTGGTCGTGGCACAATTGTCCACTTGTTCAATTATAGTTTTTATTTTGGGCTTTTGCTGAATTTTAAAAATAATTAATTTATCTTCAAAGTTTTGCTTTAATTATTGATTAAATTTGATTGATTTGATACCTGTTGTGTAAAATGTGAAACTGTTAGCAATGTAGTCCCTGAGTCAGTCACTACTATTTTGCACAGAGAGCTTCAATGATTGCACAGGTTAAAAGTTCAATTGATGAAACTGAGAAAAATGTAACCTATAGTATTGGCCTGCTGCTTTCTATCTACAGAAAAATTAAATCATTCGACATGTTAAAATTAAAACTGCAAATTGTCCGTAGTGAATGTACAATCCAATGTCGGCATTTACCTGAATGAACATTGTTTGCTTCATTTTCAATTCAACCATTTGACATTATCATTGTTTGCCATACTACTGTTTACTCTGGAAATGGGTCACTCAACATCATGAAATAAGTTAGAAGAAAATTTTATTAATCAATTAAAATTGGTTGAAAATTATTTAAACCCCGTTGCCATGCTTTTATTTCTTGTGGGAAAAGGATACAGGTTGCACCTAATAAATTATATAGAATTTCATTTGATGTTATTTATAAAAATGGCACCAGTATATTTTCTAGTGAGTGGCTGGTTCATTCATTCATTCATTCAAAAATTTATATAGCATTTCTTCAAGAAGGACTACTCAGAAGTGCTCCCGACTCTAGCACGGCAAAAAAGCTGGTGGTTGCAATGTGTTGTTTTTGTATATTTTTTCTTCAGACCCGACATTATTGACTCGGCCATTCTGCGTCCTGGTCGTCTCGACCAACTGATCTACATACCTCTGCCAGACGACAAGTCTCGTATTCAGATCCTCAAGGCGAATCTTCGCAAGTCTCCGGTTGCCAAGGTAGTTTTAAAACGATTTCACTGCGTTATTAAATGTCTTTTACAGAATCTCATGTTGCCACAATGTAAACCTCTCATGTATTATCAGAGGCTTTTTTAAGTGGTTGAATTAAGTGATGGGGTTGACAGGAGATTTCGAAAGTATTTGAGTCTTTGAGAAGCTGTGTCATCTGGTGCCAGTACAAGCAGTGCACTGAACCAGATTCATCTGATTGGAAGTAGTTCAATTGGTTGCACTTCTGCAGAGTTCTAGAAGAAAAAGCTGCTTACAGTCTTCCAGCATCAATTCAAGAAATAAAAGCTCAATCTGCTTTTGAAAAACAGTTAAAGCTGCGCCTGCTTTCGACTGTTTGCATTTGTGCTGAACTTTGACAATGGTATTATGTGTGTAAAGCATCCTAGAAGTAGCTTGCTACCGACGATTTTTATAATTTGAGATCAAATAGTTTTTTCTGTGCTGTAGGTGCAGCTTCTTACCTTCAACTATTATGCTTGTTACATGTTTAACGACAATGCCATATTAAAGATGATTGGTGTCTCCCTCCTCCTTTATCCAGGCTTGGGACTGGTACTGATAGAGAACAACCAGTAGCAACTATTATGATCTGGGATTCTTTTTGCAGCATTTGACTTTAGATTGGCTCTGAACGATGTGCGTTTAAAAATACACCAGAATTCAGACCGCAATTGGTCAATTAAAGAATTTTTCTTGTCTTGCATACATGTGTTAACCCTTTAATGCCGGAGGGCGGAAGGTATAGGATTTCCCATACCATTTACTACTATCTCGGAATTAAGGGGTTAAATTTGAGATGGTTTTATCTGTGTAGGACGTTGACATTGACTACCTGGCGAAAGTGACGCACGGCTTCAGCGGTGCCGACTTGACAGAAATCTGCCAGAGGGCGTGCAAGCTGGCCATCCGTGAGTCGATTGAGTTGGAGATTCGCCGCGAGAGAACCCGTGACCTGAATCCGGATGCAGCGGAAATGGTAAGTTCAGTTGGAATCATTTGATGGAGGAACCATCTAAGTTCACTTTTGAAGTCCTCACATGACCTCAGGCTCTGACTGAAATTCGTCACACTTTGTGTGAGCTGCAATTTAACCAACTATATCATATTCATTGGCCTTGAAAACTGAACTTCATTTGTTGTTGACTGAACTTGTTTAGCTGTATTAGTTGATACTTGAAAAGGTTGACAATTGAAGAGTAGTTTAGTAGTAGTACTGCTTTTGAGCAATTAATAATAATAATAACAATGACGATTTTTATGGCGCCGTAACGCAGCCATGTCGTTACAAGGGCGCCTCACATACTAAACAATTGTTCTGTGCTATCATGGTTACAGTAGTTGCTAGGGTTGACAGTGCCAATACAGACTGAACTTGATTAATCTGATTGAAAGTAGTTCAGCACGCTAAAATTTGGAAATGGCGACAGAACTTTACAAGGTGTGCTTATTATTTTTTAATTGCATGGTTGGTTGATATTTGTTGCAAAATTGACATGTGCTGTTAATTCTGACTGCCACCGTTGCACAATGCACTTGCTAGTTATGTTATTGCTGCTGCCTAAGGTATGTGTTGTTGTTGTTGTTTGTATGTGCACTTGTTATAGCGCCCCTTCAAGCTCTCTCTACTCAGAGGCGCTCCCGAATGCAGAGCGGACACTGCATCGGAGTTTCACGCCGAAGCGCTGAGCAATTGTGAGTGAAGGACTTGTCCAAGTTCCTTACGCAGCAAGGTGGATTCAGACCTCGAACTTTCCGGCTGCAAGGTAGCGACTACACCACCGCACCCCACGAATTAGTTATATTATTGCTGTGCACTTCTAAGGTATGTGTTGTTGTTGTAGGAAGATGACTATGATCCTGTGCCAGAGATCAGAAGAGACCACTTCGAGGAAGCGATGAAGTTTGCTCGGCGATCCGTGACGGATAACGACATTCGCAAGTACGAGATGTTTGCCCAGACCCTTCAGACAAGCAGAGGAATTGGATCAAACTTCAGGTTAGTCTCTCTTTAACTTGGATCATCTTTCATTCATTCATTCATTCCGAAAACTTATATAGCGCCCCTTCAAGAAGGCTACTCAGAGGCGCTCCCAGCCCAGCCACGGTAGGGTGTTGCTACCGAGGTTGCAGGATGCTGCATTTGTTTCATCAGGTTCTGTCCAAATCTGTGCTGGCCAACCTTTTTGACACACTGGACCACTGTGTGAATTATTCTTGAAGCCAAGCTGTGACTCAAATTTATTGAAAATTATTCAATATTAAAATTTGTTATGGCTGAATCGTAATGAATAATTGCGTGTGTATATGTATTTTGTGTTTACATTGTTATTGAGCCAAATTAATAAAGAACAGCAATGCAAGTTGACTTTGTCTTTTAATTTGCCTTTACGCAAATTGAACAGATTTCAGAAACTTTGGTTAAACAGCATGAATCTAAATGTTCTGTTTCTCCTGGATGCCACACAATGCATGATCTAGTGACATGATCTAATGGAAAAAATTAGTTATTTATTTGCTATGCATCGACTACCATTTTCGGTTCTTACAGACGATGATGACCGTGTTAAATTATTTTGTCATTGTAGATTTCCAGGCGGTCAGCCCCCACGTGGTGGACAGGGCGGTGGCGCTGGTGGGCAGGGCGGTGGCGCTGGTGGAAACCCATACGAAGAGGGCGAAGAAGACCTGTACAGTTAGGCTTTAAGCTGTTTGTACGCAGACATTGATTGGGCAATGCTGGTGTTAGTGTTTAACTCTGTGCCCAACGAATCGATACGCGAGTGACTTTTGACTTTAATAGGCGACTGTTTTCCGTTAAATTGATAAAGACAAAAAGCTGAACATCTGTGCTCGGAACGTTAAAAATGTTGTATTCTGCCAATAAAATCTGTCGTCGGCGTCGTCGTTCGCCGCTTTGTTGCAACGTTTGTTATTGCGGAAATGTTTTTTTTGCCAGGTAGACGCACGCTGTCCTCTTTCTAAATTAAACAGATTTATCCAGTACTTACATGATCTCTGAATTGATGTTTCTGTAAATTTATTCGGTTTGTGTAACTAGTAAAAGCTTTATTCTCTTTCCTTATTGAATTTCTATGAAGTAGTGTCGGATAAATGTCTTCTCATTATGCTTTGCCACTTTCTGTTGAAGCTTTTGATGGCATGCTATCCATATTTTTACTACTTGTGATCAGCCCTTGGCAGTGCCACTGTTGGTCACGGCAGGTCATTTGACATACTGCCTATTTGGCTCTTCACCTGCCTTATGGCCTGCAAAAATTATTTGGAATTTTTATTTATAATTCTTTGCATTTAATTTCTTTGACCTGCTGATTTTGACCCTGACACGACCTTCTGAAATTGTATTATTATTGTTATTGTTATTATTATTGGCCTTTTATATAGCGCACCTTCAAGGTAATCTACTCGGAAGCGCTCCCAGTTCAACAACGGCTAAATAAGGCCGTTTTTAAGTGAGAAAGAAACATAGTGGTGTGACCTCTAGGCACCAGGCAGAGATCAACAGGGAGCCCGTTCTAGGGCCAGCCACTGAGAAAGAGCGCCGCTGCATTATAGCGGTTTGAGAACGAGGGGTCAAGAGTTCAGCTTGATCAGCTGATCGGAGGTCAGATCGCCGCTGGACACCAGAGGTGGGACAGCAGAGTTCTTGTAGGTACGTGGGAGCAAGTATAACTGGCGCTGAAATACATTGGCCTGCAGCAATGAAGTAATATTTGGATGCTCATGAATGCATCTACATAGCTTTACCAAGTCTTCATTGTCTCAATGTTTGATAATTGTTCTGGTTATACAGCACCTCAACTTGGAGCGCCTCCGAGTAGTGACCTTAAAGGGACGCTATACAAATTCTGATTGATTGGTGAAGAGAAACTACATGTAAATTATGCTTATGAGACGGCCATTATTACATACATATATACACACATGCAATGTCGTACATGCATCCATACATACATTACATTCATACATACATGGAAGTATTCGAGATTTGTAGAGCGGTTGCATAATGTAATGCAATGTAACACAAACACGATCTTCAAAATGGCCTTGGCCTCCATTAAAGCCTTCAAGGAAAAGACCGGCTGACTACCTATAGATCTACACTGTTAAGAAGTAGTTTGTGTGGCAATCCTTTTTTAGCTTCGGATATAAATAAAGAATATTTACGAACTTATTTACCATAGCCAGCAGCAGTTTTGATTGCGCGCCCGTGAGTAAGCTGACTTCACATTTTTGGGAACAGGGCGAAATGGAGGGTGTGAAGGAAGAGGGCGAAATGGAGGGTGTGGAGGAAGAGGGCGAAATGGAGGGTGTGGAGGAAGAGAGCAAAAGGAGGGTGTGGATGAAGAGAGCGAAATGGAGGGTGTGGAGAAAGAGGGCGAAATGGAGGGTGTGGAGGAAGAGGGCGAAATGGAGGGTGTTGAGGAAGAGGGCGAAATGGAGGGTAAGGATGAAGAGAGCGAAATGGAGGGTGTGGAGGAAGAGAGCGAAATGGAGGGTGTAGAGGAAGAGAGCGAAATGGAGGGTGTGGAGGAAGATGGCGAAATGGAGGGTGTGGAGGAAGAGAGCGAAATGGAGGGTGTGGAGAAAGAGGGCGAAATGGAGGGTGTGGAGGAAGAGAGCGAAATGGATGGTGTGGAGGAAGAGGGCGAAATGGAGGGTGTGGAGGAAGAGGGCGAAATGGAGGGTGTGGAGGAAGAGGGCGAAATGGAGGGTGTGGAGGAAGAGGGCGAAATGGAGGGTGTGGAGGAAGAGAGCGAAATGGAGGGTGTGGAGGAAGAGAGCGAAATGGATGGTGTGGAGGAAGAGGGCGAAATGGAGGGTGTGGAGGAAGAGGGCGAAATGGAGGGTGTGGAGGAAGAGAGCGAAATGGAGGGTGTGGAGGAAGAGAGCGAAATGGAGGGTGTAGAGGAAGAGAGCGAAATGGATGGTGTGGAGGAAGAGGGCGAAATGGAGGGTGTGGAGGAAGAGAGCGAAATGGAGGGTGTGGAGGAAGAGAGCGAAATGGAGGGTGTGGAGGAAGAGAGCGAAATGGAGGGTGTGGAGGAAGAGAGAGAGAAATGGAAGGTGTGGAGGAAGAGGGCGAAATGGAGGGTGTGGAGGAAGAGGGCGAAATGGAGGGTGTGGAGGAAGAGGGCGAAATGGAGGGTGTGGAGGAAGAGGGCGAAATGGAGGGTGTGGAGGAAGAGGGCGAAATGGAGGGTGTGGAGGAAGAGAGCGAAATGGAGGGTGTGGAGGAAGAGGGCGAAATGGAGGGTGTGGAGGAAGAGAGCGAAATGGAGGGTGTGGAGGAAGAGAGCGAAATGGAGGGTGTGGAGGAAGAGAGCGAAATGGAGGGTGTGGAGGAAGAGCCAGGTTCAATGAAAGTCTACTCTGTAGTGTAGAGTGTAAGACTGTAAACTCCAAAATTGAAATGCTTTTAATGCTTAAAAGTATTCTTTGCAGCCGTTGCGGGATAAATTATTTTTGCCACAGTTATTCTAACAGCTCATACAATTACCTGAACTGTTTGTTCATTGCTAAAGGCTAATGCTGTCGTGTGCGCCTGATTAAATAATGAGCGACTACATGTAGGACTATCCCATTACCGAAAGAAACACCGTAACGGCGTAGCGTATATCCTATCCGTGGTTTCCATCTTTAACAAGACCGTGCTCGTGATATCCTATAGCTAGAACTATAATACTGTGCGTCAACAAAGAGTCAATTTTAAATATAGGGTATACGCAAGAGAAGTTGTGATAATTATTGAAGCCATCCAGCTGGGAGTAGAGAGGTTTCAGGTGAATTGGCATTGGCAATCGCATTAACCTAAACTGTGGTACATTTTGTACACTTTGCAGTTTGCAATGCAACATAATTAGGCCTACGTGCTTACGCGTCTATAATATAGGCTGCGAAGTTTAACGCATATTAATAACGCACCGTATCCATTACACTGACTCAGCTTACATTGTATTTTCAGAACCGGTATTCTATCAATCTGTCAGAAATTGTTGCCTGCGTAATACAATAATTGAAATGCTACTCGCTGACAGCGTTTTTACATGTAGCCTAGTTACTGTAAGCCTATATTATAATTGTAGATAGGCAACTATAATAGGCCTAGGCGGACACTTCTAGTCATAATTATTATTATCGACTGCACCAGATGTTCATAATTTTATTACGTAGGCTAGGCCTATGTTTACTAAAACTAGTAAACTATAAATTAAATGTTATTCCAATGCTACAAGTTACAATTGTATGTATTGCATGTATGTCTTGAAGTGCAGAACGGGTGAAACGCGTAGGGTTTCGCGAGCAAATGCATACTTTGAGAAGTTTGGAAGAGGCTCAGTCACTAAGCTTATCTAGGGCCTATTATAGGCTAGTAAAAAGTTGAAAAATACTTGGCTCTATGATTTAAAAAAATCAATAGCAGATTCGTATAATTTTTTATAGATTCATTTCTTTACTGAAACGCGTATAAACAGATTAAAAATAGCGAGCAAAAAGTAGGGCCTAAGCACCATGCAGCTGTATCATCATTATTGCATGCAATAGCATTATTGTTAATGAATACCGTCACGCAATAATTGTTTGTTTTTGTTTGTATGTGCACTTGTTGTAGCGCCCCTTCAAGCTCACTACTCAGGGGCGCTCCCGACTACAGCGCGGACACTGCATCGGAGTATCACGCCGAATCTCAGAGCAATTGGACTTGGCCATTGTCCCTACGCGGCAGCTTGAGGTGGATTCTAACCTGCAACCCTCCGGCTGCAAGGCAACGAACATACCCACTACACTATCACGCCCCACAATTGGACCCAAGTGTTGCCAACGCATCACGGATATGTAAAGAGTAACAAATTGAACGTTTTCAGATTTTTAAATCGAAAGCCCATTGGTCGAAGCAACTTAACAAATGCTTTGATGTAGCATACACTGCGTCCCGATGAAAAGTAGGACCCCCCAACAAAAATTGCCACAACTCGGTCAACACTTTTAGCACTAAGTCTTGTCTGAAATTTTAAAAAGAACAACGGTACCCATATTACGACCAATTCCTAACGCGGTGTGGAAATCTTGGTCAATTTGTCGAGCTTATATATGATCTTTGAGATAGCCTACATTAGGCCTATGCGGTACCAAAAAGTGATTTGGGAGGGGGTTGGTCTACGTTTCATTGAGACAATGTCATAGTGTAGCCTATTATAAGCCTACGATACGTTTCGCCTGACGACTTTGTACCAAGTAAAATTCCTCCTAATATTACTGTATACCGGTACGCTATCTCAGGCTCAATATCTCAAGTCGCATCTTGCATGTATGTGATCTTGTGTGGAAGGTGTATAGGCGTAACCATATTAAATATGCACTGTTTAAAGCCCTCTACTAGCTAGAAGTTCTGAAATTTTCAGAACTTCTAGCTAAAACAGTGCAATATATAAATCATGTGGTGCGTATACATAAGAAGGACGACAGACCGTGACCGGTTTCCGGGGATTTGCAGATTTTACAATGGGGCTCTGAGAAAGACTGCGGGGGGAGGGGGCTGAAATCCCAACCCCGGCAATTCTCACCCTGCTTAGCGTATACAATGTACACATGTTAATTATTGCAAGTTTCAATAGCTTATACTCGGAAGATAAAAATTAAATGACGGATTTTGTAATTCCATTTTCCTTCAGCACTATCGTAAGCGACGGATTCGCCTGGCGAAGTATCAGATAGATGTCCTGAGCGCTCAGTGGACCACCACCGCCCCAGTAGCGACTGTGACCACCAGCACCCGCACCCTCCTCTGTTCCCAGCACAGGTGAAGTCCAGCTGCAGTGAAGTAGGTACGGAGGTTGCGTTGGAAGCGACGCACGGCAGGCAAGCGTGATGCTGTTGCGGCAGAGATGGACAGACTTCAACGTGGCGTTGTGTCTTGTGGCATCAAGCAGCTGCAGCAGCCCCGCATCCGTGATGCCACACGCGTCAAAGACAAGCTCTTCGAGCGCTCGATTGTACTTCACGCCGTCCGCCACCAGCGCCAGTCCGACGTCGCCGACGGCGGGATTGTCGGCCAACCTCAGCGTCCTCAGCTTCATGTTCGCTTTGAAGGCACGCGCCAGGGACGGACATCCCAGCTGGGAAATGCGGCAGTTGTTCAGCGCCACCTCGCGGAGGGTCCTGTTAACGATGAGCACCTCTGATAGAACCTCCACGCTTCCGTCTCCGATCGGATTGTCGCTGAGGTCCAAACCCTGGAGACGATAGTTCCCACGCAGAGCCCTCAACAGAACCGTCGCCCCGGACGATCCAATCCCGTTGCTAGGCAACCGAAGATGACGTAGCGAGCTGTTGTTGGTTCCGATGGCGGCGGCCAGGTGGCGACACCCGACATCGCTGACCTCGTTGAACCCGAGGTCGAGTTCGGCAAGGGTTCGATTGAGTGCCAGGGCGCGGACGAGGAGGGCGCACCCTCGTCCGTTGATGCCGTTCTGCGAAAGGTTAAGTACCCGGATGGAGTCGTTTCTACGCAGACCGTTCGCCAGGTACATAACGCCGTCGTTGCCGAGGTTGCTACGACGCAGGTCGAGCTGGAAGAGGCTGAGGGTCTGGCCGACGGAGTGGCCCAACCGGATCTTCGCCGCCGTGTCGAAGCGCGTCTCGACGACCGCAAGGTCCCGGATGCAGTCGTGTGACTCGAGTATCCGTCCGAGTCTTCGCATCTGAACCTCGCAGAGACAAGAGTTGAAGAGACGAACAGACATCATTGGTACGTAACGATCAGAAGTGTCTCCGAGCACGGCGGTCACGTGATCCGGAACCGGAAGTCGGGACTTGCGCCGTTTCCGCCGCTTGAGACGCTCCACTTCCGTGAACGGCTGAGCGGCGCGAGACTCTCTGTCGGCGTAGAGGAAACGAATTTCGAAATGGCGATCGACGACTACAAGATTATCGGTTGACGGGGTTCGAATCCACGATATCCGGTCGTCGTCGCTTGACAGGAAGCACGTGCATCCAGACGATCTGTGCGACATCCGGCCGAGCAGCGGCGTCGCCTGACTACTACTTCCGCCGGAAGTGACAAGCCTCAGTAGGTCGTCGAGCGCCTCGAGAAAGTCGAGGACGTGAAGGTCGTATCCGATTCTGCGGATGAGGTCGCAGAAGGATCGATAGTCGTCCGAACTCAGATCGGAGACGAGTTTAGAGAGAACGAGTGACACGTCCTCCTCGCTGACGCTAGGTGGCGTCGCTCCCAACAGTTTCAGACCGGAAGGGGTACTACTACTGTTGTTGTTGCCGTTCTTCCGGTTCCGTTTCGTCCGGTGTTGGATGAACTCTGCGATGAGGATCGGGTCGATCTCGTACGAGAGGAACGTCACCGTCTGACTGAGAACCTCGGAGACTTTGGAATCGTCTGGGAACTGGACGGAGGTCCCCAGCTTCCGTCCATTTCCGGATCCGCCGCCGGTCGCCCGCTTCCGGAGGATGACGTCACTGGCGGTCAGGCGTGGGTCGGGTTTTGCGCAGAGACGACCTGGGTCAGGGTTTCTGCAGGCGTCAATGGTCAGGTCAGAGTGGTGAGAAGGACCGAAGGAGGAGGGGCCGTGGTTGACGGTTGGGACGCGATCTGCGGTGACGGAGGGAGAACCTCCTTCTCCTTCTTCTTCGAGGAAGGATGACGACAGACCGTGATTGGCTGACGTTGACTTGGACGACGATGACGACATCTGGTGAGCGAAAGCAGACGACGACCATGGCTGAAGTGGCGCCATCGAACGATGGTTGTCGCCTTTGTGATGGGTGGCGATGTTGCCATCGGAAAATGCCTTGCCTACAACAACAACAACAACAACAGAAGAAATCAATATTGAATGGCAAGAGACGAGCGATGAAAATTATGTTTCTTTGATTCTGTTGACTGTCTGGATTAAGTGGCGCATCTTAATTAAAGTCTAACGCTAAGCATATATAGGGTGAGTCATAGGCGTACGAGGCGGGGGTCCAGAGGGCTGGGGGGAAATGCCCCCCAACTTTCGGGCAAGTCTGGTTTTTCGGTCTAACACAGCCCGGATGACTAAAAACAAAGGTCATAAACTTTTTCCGGATATATTTTTCGGGCAGAAGTTCAATCTTTGCCCCCCCCCCACTGCTCAAATCTCCCGTACGCCTATGGAGATAGGTCATATACATGTAGATCTAGTCTTCCGATTGGGAGTAATTTGTCATGAAGAGGATGGGAAGGGAAAGAAGAGGTTGTGCAGTTCTAAAAATTCTTTTAAAAGCCCTACATGTAAACCACATAAATCAACGTCTGACCCCATCACAGTTATTATTCCTCATTATATTAATCTCATGCACTGCTTTGCATGATAATTCTATCGCAATGTAATTGGTAAGCTATAGATATTATGCAGAACGCTTCAATATGTTCATCATATCTCATGGCATTATAATGTGCCAGAGACTGAAGCAAACTGTGGGAACAGCTGGGAACATTGAGTCTCAACTGCCGACCTTTGTGCTCGCTCTAACTGTTTCGGAGTTCGGACGGGAAACAAGTCGAGATAGTTTACAGCACTTGCTAATTAAGGATAATGTCAGAACTCTGGACTGTTGAGTGTTGATCCTGAAAGTGGAGTCAGACTCAACACGTCGGTACGATTTACTGCAGCTCTGAGAACGCTCAGTGCATAATAAGTTTACCATTAGCAGCAACTGGTACATAAGCTTATGTCTTGTATGTACGAGCACTTGTCATAGCGCCCCTTCAAGATTTCTACTCAAAAGCACTCCAGACTACAGCGCGGACGCTGAATCGGAGTTTCACGCCGAAGCGCTGAGCAATTGCGAGAATAAGAATTTCCTAAGGTCCCTACGAGACGGCATGAGGTGGATTCGAACCTGCAACGCTTCGGCTTCAAGGCAACGAACACATCCACTACACCACCGCGCCACACCTGTGCTTATAATCTACTTGTCTACTGTGAAAGAAAATAATAATTAAAATGATTAATAAATGAAAATGACTTTTTCTCTTCCTAATAAATAAAAGCATGGGGGAAAATATAAAACTAAACATCAAGAAGAAAGTAAACAAAACCTAATCAAAAGTATTGGATTAGCTCACATATTAAGTTAGACAGCAATATACAAGTGGAAACAGAGACAGACAGACACAGACAGAGAGAGACACAGACACTGATGCTGACAAATCGACATATACAGGCAACCAGAGTCCAATTAAAACCAAAAAGACAAAGAGGAGCAATAAATAAGAAACAAAAAACATGGATACCATCGTAGGCTATACCGGTAATAGTAGGGGGGGGGGGCAGACAGGCAGGGATAGGAAAAGAAACACGTTCTGAGACGCAGAGATACATTGAGACAGACAAATAGACCGACAGACAAGCAGACAAACAATTGGATAGACATGAAACCATGCAGGAAGAAAATAATTAACTAACATAACACTCGGCCTACACTGCTAATTGCTAAACTGCCTCTGTCTTGCTCTTCCTTGTTATGCTTCCTTTTCTTCATCCTCTTCATCATAATTTTTCTTCCTTCTGTCCCTCCTTCTTCTTTCCCATGATCTCCTTGACTCCTTCTCCTCCTCCTCCTCCTCCTCCTCCTCCTCCTCCTCCTCCTCCTCCTCCTCCTCCTCCTCCTCCTTCTCGTGTTCTTCCCCCTTGTATACCAAACATTGTTCTCCAAAAGCAGTTTCCACTTCCGCTCGCATGGTTTTTTCTTCTTCCACTTCAAACCACAAATTCATTCCAAGTGATTTGCTTAAAAATATATCCAGACTTCTTTGTCACGACTTCTTCCAGTCATTAAACATCAGCGAATATATCTATATATAATGTATATATATATATATGTATATTTATATGTGTGTGTATGAGTGTATGACATGTATGTATGTGTGTATGTATGTGCGCGCATGTGTGTAGATGTGCGTAGGTGTGTGTGTGGTGTGTGTGTGTGTGTGTGTGTATGTGTGTAGATGTGTGCAGGTGTGTGTGTGTGTGTGTGTGTGTGTGTGTGTAGATGTGCGTATATGTGTGTAGGTGGTGTAGGTGTGTGTGTGTGTGTGTGTAGGTGTATGTAGGTCTGTGTGGATGGGTGTATGCGTGTGTGTGTACGTGTGCAGATATATTTTATATACAGGGTGCGCCAAAAAAAAGACCCTCCCTAAGATTTTTGCCAATATCTTGACCAAAAGTAAGAATTTTGAGATGAAATTTTACTGTCTTACAGACAATTCATATTTACACATGATGGCCAGCTTTCATCAAAATATTTCAAACAGAACAAAAATTATGCCACTTTTAGGGAGGTCACCCACCGTTTTTTGACGATTCAAAAACGCGACGCAACAACAAGTAATAAAAATTCAATCTAATTTTTCTGGCCAATATCTTGGCCAAAAGTAAGAATATAAAAATGAAATTTTACAGGCTTAAAGACAATTCATATCTGCATAATTATGATGGTCAGAATACATCAAAATATTTCCAAAACAACAAAAGTTATGCCACTTTTACTAAGGCCACCCCCTATTTTTGACAATTCAAAGATGTAACGCAGCAAAAACACGATTTTATTAAGTCTCATCTCAAATAATTATTATAAAATAGCCTTGGTATTGACAGATGATCATTATTATTACTATTTAGAAAAGAAACAGGGTACCAGCGTAGCTGCACGTCACTGAGAAGTCACTTAGCAAGATGACAATCAAATTCTTAAAATAAGAAATAATAATGAATCTGTCAGATAATCAACAGGTCCATCAAGAACTCTTCATAGAGACTCAAAATAAGTTTTGGCACGGGTGATGGGCACATTGAACACAAGTTGGGAAACACTACCAAGTTCATTTGACAACAGTTATTTGTGATGAGACTTAAAAAATCGTGTTTTTGTCACTTTTTGTTGCGTTTCGTTTTTGAAACGTCAAAAAACGGTGGGTGGTCTCACTAAAAGTGGCATAACATTTGTTCAGTATTAAATATTGTGATGAAATCCGGCCACCATGTGTAGATATGAATTGTCTATAAGACTGTAAAATTTCATTTCGATTTTTTAAATTTTGGCCAAGATATTCGCAAAAAACCTTTAAAATTTGCGTTTCGTTTTTGAAACGTCAAAAAAGGGGGGTGATCTCCCTAAAAGTGGCATAACTTTTGTTCTGTTTAAAATATTTTGATGCAATCTGGCCATCATATGTAAATATGAATTGTCTATAAGCCTGTAAAATTTCATTCGAAAATTCTTAATTTTGGCCAAGATAGTGGCAAAAAACCTAGGGGGGTCTTTTTTTTGGCGCACCCTGTATAACTTGACATCAAAGTACAGCAAAATATCTATAGGGCCACATGTGCGGATTCTTGCCATACATAAAAGTCTATAGATCGACGAATTCTGCATTGAACTTACTAATGTGTCCTTTCACTGTCTGTCTGTCTGCCTGTCTGCCTGTCTGCCTGTCTGTCTGCCTGCCTATCTGTCTGTCTGTCTGTCTGTATGTCTGCCTGTCTGCCTGTCTGTCTGCGTGTGTGTGTGTGTCTGTCAGTCAGTCAGTCTGTCTGTCTGCCTGCCTGCTTGCCTGTCAGTGTTTCCCCCAGATTACCATTCAGCAAAAATCGAATTCTCTTACGCTTCAAGTCCGAAATCCTTCTCCTCGGTTTCGTCGATGAAACACCCATTGCATCGATGATCATGCGCTATAGAAAGCTGCACGATTGACCACTCAACCAGCGTCAGACCAGCATCGACAGACTGTACTTCAGTGTTCTTCACTCAATGCGCTGGTCCCCTGGCGGTCCCTCCGTCCTTTCTGAGACCGCAATATTTCTTTCCGTCTTTTGCAGTTGGACCAACGACCGATAGAACAGATCGGAGATTTGAAAGACTCGACGACGATTGGAATAATATAAACACAGGGCTCGTGTTATCAGGGCTTAGCACGATCTGTGGTTGAAGGAGGAGGAGGAGGGGTGGTTGAAGGGGGAGGAGGGTGTCCCTTAAAGACCATCACAGACTGACGCTTGACAAGCTGCTGCTAGTTGGTCTATTGAATCTATTCCGACCATATCCTGTAACGTGTATACTGTATTATCTCGAACTTCGAAGTTGTATGTCTCTGTATCGCAAACTTCCCCACTGGTCGCACTTTGGCAGTGCCAGTCCCAATCCTGGGAAAGGAGGAGGGCGACACTGATCATCCTTGATATGACACTACAGCGTCGTTAAACAGCAACAATTAAGTGCCTCTGTATAATTATAGGCCTATCCTTGCATTTGAAATGAATAAGATCCATTGTTATAAGTAGTTATGAGAAACCGAATATGTTTCATTATAGCCTATTATGTGATTGTTTCGGAATAATCACAGGTCCATCCCGTGCGGTCTTTTTAACGTGCGTGTAGGCCTATACTAGGTCTATAGTCGTTTGCATTGGCATCCTTCAATTAACAAAGTCTGCAGATATGACCCACCTACATGTACATATACAGCATCTCCTGCAGTGAGAGACGGGGGTCATTATGTCGAGACCTTTAGGCGTTCGGCTAGTCTTCTCAAGATAATATGCATAATTACTTAGCATGATAACTTAGAGTCATCGCTATTACTTTGGGTAATTATAAAATTATAGTCACGTCATGATAGTACTGCAGGCAACGGTTTGGTACATGTAGGCCACACCCACTCACGAATCGACACCAAGGAGTTCTAATAACTGATATGATAACGAAGGCGCACAGAAATTCCAATGGTAGTGATGATGGTGATGAAGATGGTGGTGATTGTGGTGATGATGGTGATGATGGTGACGATGATAGCGATGATAGTGGTGGTGGTGGCGGCGATGTCGATAATGATGACAATAACAGCAATAACAGCAATAGCAGCAACAACAACAACAAAAGCAAAAACAAAAAATAAGAATAATAATAAACAATAATAGTAATTATGACATTACTATTATTTTTTGCCCCATGTATAGATCTACAGGATCCCTCTGATTCCCTCAGGGACTTCACTACCGCCTGATATAAAATCATAGAAAAATAGCACGCACCCATAACATAACAGCTGAGTTCTTACACTTCAACTAATTCTACATCCACACTTCCACAGGTTAAGCTCGGTCCATTTGCTCCGTCCCATCGGTTCAATATCGAGCATCAGCAAAGCTACTTTAACTTGAACGTTATTTGCCAACTACGGATGGAAGAGGCACGGAGGACTCTCACGTTGTATCTCTCTCGGTTTGTATAACAGTAACAGGATTCCTGTGTTGTTTACTCGTAGTCTGCCATCGCCTTTAGGATCACGTTATAATATAGCCAATAGGAAATCAGGGTTTCACAGCTGGGTGGATAGCTGTCCCTCTCGCTTTTACCCACCCCACTGTTTCTTCTTCTCCCACCACTACCACCACCCCCGTACAGCAATGAACATAGAAAACGCTTTAGCGTTCCATGCGGGGTTGTGCTGAAGCGGTTCAAGCTGCTACTGTCGAAGCTACAGCGAAGAAGATGTGGTGGAAAATAATGACTTCCGTCGCCGAACTACGCCCCCAACGGAAGAGAGACATTTCCACTGACTGCTAAAACAGATGTGACTTGAGACGCTCTTTTTGAAGCAGCATTGGAGAAAAGTCGGACACGTGGCATATACAAATACATGTTACAGTAGGCTACCTCCCTCTACAGTCCACACCGTGTCAGTTGACTCCCGGAAATAGTTTTGTTTGTACAATAAATGCCTCAGATCGACTTCAACGTCTAAATGTAAAATCCTCTGGCGTGACTAAAGAATCCCGATCTGTTTGTTTATAAGCAGAAAATGCTTGAGAATAGATACATGTAGGCCTACATTGTACATACATAATCTAATACGTATGTATGTATGTATGTGTGCTTGTGGGCGTGCGTGCGCATGCACGTGCACGTTTGCGCGCGTGTGCGCGCGTGTGTGTATTGTATTGTATTGTATTGTATTTAAACATTTATAAAGCGCCTCTAGTAGGGTGAACCGTTCAGAGGCGCTCCCAGTGCGCAAGGCCCCGCGAGAAGAAACAAGTTTTGAGAAGAGACAAAGCAGAAGAGAGACTACCAGAGAGAAGTGTAGAGCGAACAGAAGGAAGAAGGGCATTCCAAAGAGAAGGACCAATTGAGACAAATGATCGAAACTGAGCCATAGCAGTTCTAGAACGAGGAACCAAGAGGTCAAATCTGTTGGATGAACGAAGTGGACGGTGGGAGGAAGCCGAGTGAGGACGAAGTAAAACATTAGTCAGATATTTTGGAACAAGACCCCGTTGAGCCTTAATGATCAGAGTGAGGATCTTAAATTGTGTGCGAGCACGGAGAGGAAGCCAGTGTAGTTCATGAAACATAAAGGCAGATATGTGAGAGTACTTGGGAAGGCGGGCAATCAATCTAGCAGCTGAGTTGAGAACCGACTGAATCGGAGAAAGACGAACTTTAGGAAGACCAATGAGGAGAGCATTGCAATAGTCAATTCGTGAACATATAAAAGCATGAATTAAGGTAAATGCTGATGCTGATTAACACTAAGTGTGTGTAGGTGTGTGTGTAGGTGTGTGGGTACGTGTGTGTCTGTGTGCGTGCGCACTGCGCAGGGCTTTTTTAACGTGCAGTCGTACACAAAATGTGCAGTTCTAAATGGATTTGTGCAGTTGTAGAAGCACTTCTGTACAGTTAAAACTAGCAAAAAGGTCATTGTAATAATACAATGGAGGATGGAAAAGAAGAGAAGGGTTGTGCAGTTCTAAATATACATTTAAACATGCAGCCCTGTGCGTACGTGCGTGTGTGTGCGTGTGTGTGCGTGTGTCAAGTGGTAGTCAGACTTCAGGAACCTTTAGCAAACAATGATGAGCTTTAATTCGTTCGCATCATTTGTCACCCAACAGTCAACGCCTTAATTGCTTCTGCTGCTGACGCTGACGCTGATGCAGCTGCTGCTGATGATGATGATGTGCATTATGCTGATGCTGATGAAGACGACGACAAGGGCGATGATGATGACGATGATTGTTGCTGATCATCATCTGATGAGGATGATGATGATAGCGATGATGATGATGACGACGACGACGACGATGTGTTACATTTTTCTTCGTAAAATCCTAACGGGTAAACATCGGAAACTATATTCCCTAAAACTCAATTTTCTACCACACCTTGCTAACTAAGTCTTGTGACCTTTGACACCCATTGGATCTGTCGGCGCCTTCCTCAGCGGCGTTAAGCGTAACGAGTTCCTTATGGGTGTAGTTGTGTATACGGTTCTTTTTAAATAATGACTCCCCATCCGGTAACCACAGTAGGCCTACTGCGACTGGATGGTGTCACGTTAAACGAATCGGACATTGCAAGGAGCAATTTCGAAGCCCACGCATGCGCAAAGAGATGTTAAGTAGGAAATGGACAGCAGCCAGGAACAGCTGATTAAACGGTGTGGTGATTTAACACCAGCAACTATTGATTACACCGGAACAGTTACTGATTAACACTAAGTGATATGACGCGACGGTGATAGGTAGATGTCTGTTAAATTAAGACATGACACTTAAAATAGATCAATGGATAGATACGCATATAGGCCTATTGACTAGCTATAGGCCTACAACGAAGATTCCTTATATATGTAGGCCTATAGCCTAATTATGCAGAAAACTTTCGTATCATACTGCAACAACAAGTTCCATTAAAACATTTAAACAGTAGGTCTAGTTCCTTAATTTAAATTTTTTTAAACTAATAACAGTGTAAATAGTCACAATCTCAACTATTATATATTAATTATATAGACGCGTATAAAGAGTAGGCCTATAAGTTTCTGGTCAAAATTGTAAAATTATGTCGACTAGATTTAATGACCTCATTAATTTAAATGGTGCACAGTAGCCTGTATAATACATGCTCATTGAAGGGCTATAGGCTGCATGCATACTTTTGCGACTCCTAAATTTGCACGTATAGCCTATTATAGTAGGCCTATATACGTAGACTATACTATGCGTTATATAGTTCTACAATGAAGTGCATTTATAATTATATGTACAGTATATAAATGTGTTATGCTGCACTGTGCGTTTGTGTGTTTTTATGATATTATAATAGCGCATGGCAGGAAGCTGTCTCATGCAAAATAAATTGGCATAGTTATTTGCCTGTGGCGTCAATATTCTGTAGGCTATGCATGCTGGCAGTCATGCATTGTTCCATGTATATACTGCAGAAGCCATGGGGATCGTTTCCCAATTGAAGGGTCAATTACAGAACCAAGTACTATAGTAATAGATTGCATGGTCTGCAATCCAACCCGCTTGCAATTCAATTAATGTCTATAGATATAGGCCTACAGATGATCAGATCAGAACTAATGTGATTATGAGTTTCACCCGAGCACTCTCAGTACTTTCTTCCTCCCGTCCTCCCTAACTCTCTATCACTCGTCTTCTAGGCCTACATTATAGGCTATATTCTATCGGATCCATATCTCACTTGTATCCATATTTTACACTTTCAACACTGACTTAATTGAAGTGACTTCACTGCCTCGTACATTCGTTTACGAGCAGTCGAACACGCATAATATTGCAAATTAGGCTACAGGTCTATGACTCTATGTAATCATAACTATGTGCATAGGGGCCTATAATTATAATTGTATATATGTACATTTTTATATAGTCCTAGTTACCGCATATATAGGCTACATACATGTATATGGGCGAATATAATATTTTAAGTGTGATTAGCTAGTTGGGCAGACGTATACATTTATATAGGGACGGTTGGTTTTGAAGAGAACAAGTATTACAGAGCCCAATTATTTGCCAATTGTTTTTATCTGTATAAATGTGTTGTCAGCCGCCTGCAGTCAGTCTGCCTGCCAGCATGTATGGCGTGTGACTTACACATTTTGCATTCGCATCAATCATGATATTTATGAGCATCAGATGCAACAGTTCTGCCTTCATATCACTCGGTCGTGTTCCGGTGCACAGCAGCAGCAGCAGCAGCAGCAGCAGCAGCAGCAGCAGCAGCAGCAGCAGGTTACCATATGCGGTCTATACATGCAGCGTATAGGAGTCTCTACCTGAGTGTGTTAAACAGGGAACCAGTCGTTCACGGTTTACGCATATTATTCTTCCAAGTATACGTCTATACCAATTAGCGCAAATAGACCTGAAAGCATTTTAATGGTCTGCGATCTGTATAAGCCAGGAAGGCGTCTTCTACATGCATGTATATGTATACAGTATATAATATGATTGGTGCTAAGTATGCGTATGCACCGAAAGACAAGACAGCATCCGGGGTCAGCAAGGTCAATCAACATGCATGACCCCTCCCCACACGCATACACACGTACGCTCACCCACATTCACCAATATTATATCTAATTGTGCAAAAAATCTACTGCATGGTATATTTAACTATCGCTGCCCTCTAGCCATAACTTCAAAAACGTTTATCCAGGCTTGTCTGTTTTTGCTATATAACCACGCCCAAAGCGTGCCACTGCATGCATAATATATAGGGGTTGTTGCGGCCCAATCTGGATCCTACGTCCAACAGGCATGACTAAGCAGCGTAATTAGTTGATGTATCAATGTGAGTTGCTAATTACGAGAAAAAACAAGGACGATGGATTGAAACCAGAGTGAGAATTTCCGGGGTTTGGGGTTTTCAACCCTCCCCTATATTCCTCGTTAGAGTCCCATTGTAAAGTCTGTTCTCACACCCCAATTCCAAGTGGATCACAGTCGTGACAGTCCAACTCCCAGTTATTTTTCCACAATTCTCACTCTCAGGGTGAGAAATTCCGGGGGTTTGGGTTTCAACCCCCAGTCTTTCTTAGAGCCCCATGTTAAAGTACGTTTTTCACACCCCGATTCCAAGTGGATAATGGTAAAACCCCTCAGTTATTTTTCCACAACAATCTTACACAGATCACTCTGATTGAAACAAATCTACAGAATTGGTTTTCGCTCTCTGATCTGTTGAATCGTGCGCTTACTTACTTCCGCACATACGTTCCACATTGTACACCATCTTCAATCAATCATCTCCTAATTATTTCCTCCGATTGCTGCATTTCGAAGCATGCTTTCGAAGGCTACCAGCTGCAGCAGCTATGCTCGGAGGATCGTTGCGCATGCGCAGTACATGCAGTTCACAGATGCGAAGCCCCAGAGTGTAATAGTCTGGAAGGGAAGAAAAGAGGAAAAGAAGAATGCAGGTCTCTCACTCTCTCTCACAGGATGAAATATCGATTGTTCGCTATACGGCCATAAATTGGCTGCAGCGGAATATTCGCTGTGCATTTGCTTTTCACTGTGCACTGGGATCGAGAAGAGGCTCTAAGTCCCTGAGGGTTCTACGCACCAATAACTTTGCCCCCGGCTGAAAAAAATGACCTCCGGGAATTGCGCACAATACTCAGTTCATATAGGACTTACAAGTCCTAAAATATATATAATATATAGGGCCTACACATACATGTTTAGGACTAGCTATGTTATTTAAGTATGCATGCATGTTCAGGACTTACAAGTACTTGTGTATATACAATTTTATACATATATAATATTTAGCCTACATGTATGTGTGTGTGCATGCCTATATGTATACGTGTGTATATATGTGTATATGTGTAGGCTATGTATATTATACATGTAATTATAGGCCTATATTATATATAGTGGCCTATTTTTTAACTACACGTGAGCTTATATATGTGACTGTATTAGAACATATAATGTTACATACACCTATATAATTATGCAGCTAAATATAGTCTTATAAATAAGCAGCAATACATAATCCAGAGAGATAGTAGACCGCTGTATAACCGAGAAAGCGTCATGCAGATCTAGGCGCTCACTCATTGACTCGGCGGAGAGATATATCTGGGTCTATAAGGTTATCTTATTTATTCACAGCAGCAGCAACAGATTTATACAGACGCCGATTGATACATAGAGGAACTTCGGCTGACATTCACTCCATGGCAGTCTTAGTCCTGATAGTCTCCAGGCACCAGTGACGTAACTATATATAGCGTTGGGCTTGGGGGGGCTTAAGCCCCCCAAACGAAGCTGAAGCCCCCCAAATGAATCAAGCCGTTGTATGCTTACGGCTAAATAGACTACCGCACTCGTCATACTTAAGGCTTAAGCCCCCCCCCAAACGAAAAATCCTAGTTACGTCCCTGCCAGGCACGCCATCACAGTTCTGAACGCTTTCCTATTTTCTACATGCAGCAAAGCATGGAAAGAACGTGCGAAGGTGTTTGATGCATGCCCGTGAGCAATCGCTCTAATTGTAGAAGATTCTGAGGATGGCCGGTTTACCGAAATAGAGTATTCCCCGTATTAATCGTACCCCCCGCCCCAAATGAAGAGAAGTAGAAAAAGCCACTTCCGCGTGTATTTATTTTTGCAAATTAATTTCCATCTGCTTTGTTTTGAACAATGACACTAATACTGTTTAGTAATATAATAGCTTATAAGTCCAGTATAAGATTTCTATAGAGCTATACTGTATGCTTGGCTGCACACACAATCGATGAGGTAGGTCATCATAAAAAAGCGCGTCATCGGTGGGAGGACTGCAGGGTCATGACCTCTGAACTCACTGGGTCGCCCAGTGCACAACCTTGCCAAAACTTCGGTCCAAGACTACCGGCCCTGCAGTGCCTATTTTCCGTCTTAGCCTAGTTTTATAAGCTATAATAATAATATCTTTTCTTTATTGAAACGCCTGCAAGACGCACTGCGCTTTACATTTACAAGTTATGCAGTAATCTTAATTAAACTTATAACTACCAACGGAGCAGACAGCTTTGCAATTACATGACGCTAATAGCAGCCTACAAATCAAATCCGCCCAACGGGGGCTCGAACCTGCTACCTCTCGCACTCTTGGCCAGCGTGTTAACCATTAATCTACCGGCCCCCACCTCCATGGGTCTAGAATTTTGTTTATGCGTTTCGCTGCAAACCGAATATCAGCGGAATTATCTTTCGGATATAGTTGACATTTCGATCCATCTTTCGTCCGAAAACAATCAGATCGGATAGAGATAGAGATACATGGATAGAACTCGATCTTCAAACGAAGAAGCCGAAGCTTTACAGGACGTCCATTTTGTCATCAAAGTGAGAATGGATCGACTTTCTATAAATACACGCTCCCCGAATGTTACAGAAAACAGGTTTTATGTTCAAGATGCAAGGAACAGCAGAAATATTATATAGGTCGCGTAGGGCAAATAGATCTATTTCCTCGTGGCAAGATTACTCATATCTATTTTCATCATATATAGCAATAGACTCACTGACCCTATAAAGCCACAGACTATATAGCCTACATATATACACACGCACACGCACACATAATTATACATTTGCGTGCACGTGCGTACGTGTGTGCCGTGCGCGCCTGGTTTTAGACCATCAATGCCAAAATGCTGATGGCGACTCTCCATGCACTTCCAACATCTGCGTTAATTGCTAATGGACCATGGTCCAACGAGCAACAACATTGTTCGAGATCAATGGCCGCTTTAAACCCTTCTTATGTATACTGTTCGTGTAGTTATGTGTTTCCCCTTTATCTAGCGCTATGCTAAGAAGGGAGCTATACAGGGCCGGATTAAGCAATGTCGGGGCCCTGTTCGGAAATTTTTGTGGGGCCCTGTTCGGGAATTTTTTGCGGAAAATTTGTCAACTTTTTCGGGAAAATCATACCATTTCATCCGCCAAAAAGTTGATGTCCTTTTTTTGTCATCTGCCGAAATTGTTGGGAAAATAGCCCTGTGACCGAAATTTGCAAAAAAAAATTTTTACACATTTGTGGGGCCCCTAAAGTGTGGGGGCCCCTGTTCGGCCGAACATGTTGAACATGCCTTAATCCGGCCCTGGAGCTATATAAAGGCCTACCATCGCAGTGTAAAAACTGTATATGACAGATCACTCATATATATATATATATAGTACATATATATACATATATAATTATATATATATATATATATATATATATATGTGTGTATGCACATATCACTCAAAATTGACCGACGGCTGCAGATTCTGACGACTTCCTTTCTCTCGCCTTAATTCGCTTTTATCTCATTTATCTTCTATTTGTCAGTTTATGACACAACGACTGATAAGAATTATTATTATAAGAACCTCTCTGCAGTCGACAGGTGCTGGAAACAATCGTTTATCATTGGCTGAAGCCATGCAACCCTGGATTGCGACCAACAATGGAGAGTCTAAACTCCAGCAAGGCCTGTATATGTACTGTATATATACATATATATATATATATGTATAATTGTATATGCATATATAATAATATTTATATATATTATGTATATGCAGTTGCTATCTTGCGAGAACGCATTATAGGACGGCGAGTAGCGACGCCAAGTTCAAATCAAATAGACATATATATATATATATATATATATATATATATATATGTACACATAAATTATGTCACATGTATAATACTTCACACATAAGTATACACGTATTGGCCAATTTATCGAGAGACGCATTGTATGTCAAGCCTTTGAATTATTGCTTGGCACTCGAGACTCTATCTATATATAGGGTGTCTCGATAGGTCGTGAACGATTTTGAATGCAGACAAATATATGTTATACACAATATAATGTGGAAAGTTTTATACTGGCGGATAGGTTATTCAAATGAAAATGTTAATATAAAAAAATTAGATCACTAGCTCACTTAATAAAATTGTAGCGCCAATATCCGTGACCTCATCAAATTCGTGCCAAGTAAACGTCAAGTTAAGCCGCAAACAATATTGTACGACCATCATTGTTAATCCACACATAATTAATTAATACAAATTAGCATTTAGTATTTAATAATGTTTCCTTTACTCTTTATTACAGCCTCAAGTCGATTAGTCATCGAGCAAATTGATTTTTCAGAGTTGTCAGAGGTAGGCCTATTGATGTCCATGCCATACAAAGCCGACGTTTTAAAGTCGTTTGGGGTTCGGTATCGGCATAAACAGTTGCCGCCATAATACTCCAAACATTTTCCATTGGTGACAAATCCGGCGAATTAGGCGGCCAGTCCCTCGGTGAGATGTAGGCTATCCATTGATATTCTTGTTCAACCATTCGACTGAGGCCTTTGATGTGTGTGCGCTTGCGCCGTCTTGTTGAAATAATCCTTCGCCGTTATTACGAAACATTTTTGTGGCTGTGAACTGAGCGCAGACTACACTTCGCTGGAATGCGAGTTTGACCTCTTTCTCAAGTATCTTATTGATGTAATAAGTCGAAGAGACTGAAGTTTTATTTGGAATGATATGAAGTTTTGTTAATCCAATTGTTTTTGCCGAACCAGAACCTCAGACACTGAACACCTTAAAACGTGGGCTTTGTAAGGCATGAATTGGCACGAATTTGATGAGGTCACGGATATTGGCGCTACAATTTTATTAAGTGAGCTAGTGATCTAATTTTTTTATATTAACATTTTCATTTGAATAACCTATCCGCCAGTATAAAACTTTCCACATTACATTGTGTATAACATATATTTTTCTGCATTCAAAATCGTTCACGACCTATCGAGACACCCTATAGTTGCCATGGGATTGATACGATAAGTAAGCCTGATCATCAAATATTCAATAAATATATATATATATATATATGTAGCGTTTGCGTATAACTAGACGCTACGGAATTTTAGTTGCAATATTATATTATATATTTTTGGATCCCTTGGTATTTTCGTGGTCTGATATATATATAATATTATTAATTTTTGGAGCTGCATTCGGTGACCTAGATAATATTGGTGACCTAGATTTTAATGTTGATTTCGATTTTGACGCGAATTGGAGCGTTCTCTGACGTAGGCAGGTCGCTGCAGCTGCCGTGGCTAGTTTTATTGATCCGTATTCGTGTGATTCTCTCACGGTATCGGCCTTTGGCGGCTCGTATGCAGCGACGGCCAAAGGAGGAGGGGAGGCAGACTGAGTCGTAGACCGTGCAGTCGCGCATACACGCAGCGAGGCAGAGTCAGTAGTCGCTGATACATTGAAACAGATAGAGAAGGACAAACGCGAGGGCATGGAGCGACGGCCAGAAGAGTGTCACCGACCGATCCAATCGCGCGTACAGGCAGAGGTACCGACGCAAACGTCGCTGATGCATAGAAACAGACAAAGAAGGACATGTCTGCGTGTGGTCTGTGTACGTCGATATTTGCAATCGCTGTCGCACGGTTTGACTGCGCATTGGTAGTTTTTCCATCAAGGCCTTCGCGTGTTGAACTGAAAGGTTGAATCGGTGCGCTCAGTGTCGACGTGACCTGAGACAGGGAGGCAACGCGAAGCACGTGAGGCGGTCTTCTTGTGCGCATGCGCAAGCGTCACCTCTAGGAAGGTTATATAAGGGGGACGCTGATCCCGCAGGCAGATTCACGACGGACTTCGACGAGGGTAGACGTGTAGCTCTGGAGAGCAAGTTACAAAATCGGAGTTTGATTATTTTAGAAACGTGATAGTTTATTTAAGTCGGCGTGGATTCGACGTCTGAGTTATTGCGTTGTCACGTTTGTTCTTCACGGATTCTGTACAAGAATTCTAAAAACCGGCAAGGAGCCGATTGCATTGCGGTTTTGTGTTACGAGCGAATCGTCAGCGCTGTGGTTCTGTTTCGCATCTTCGTAAAGGAGTTAAGTCTTTCGTTCGGGTTTTCGATCTTTCTGTCGTTTGGATCGAAACCGCTCGGGGTTTCGGAATTTCTTCTGTCGTCGATATCTTCTGCGCAGTGCCTACGGGCGTCAATCTTTTATTAAAATATCTTTTCGTGGATTCCCTGTTCTCGACGTGCCAGTTCGGTCTTAGCGACAACTCAGCGTCGGGCTTGGCGGATCCTTCCGAGCCTCATTTCATCGACGCAAGTCCCGGATTCGACGCCGCGTCTGCGCCCCTTTCCTCGCTTATCGTCGGTCTTGTCCGGTGTCTCTGGAAGAAGGTACAATTTATTAAGGGCTTTAATACGAATTAAAAATTGAGCTTTTGGGCAGAGGAACTAAGATTGGCATCTAAGTACAAAATTGGGGATTCATTTTGTCTGCTCCGATTGAAGTCTGTTTGAATTGTGTTGCATATTATTATCAGTTGCTGTAAACTGTAAGCTGTTGATTAACATTGTGAATAATTATTAAATGTTTCTGATAATAATAAGATCCATTGATTAAACTTTCGGATTTACTTCTTGCTAGCGTTAGGATTTGACATAACCAGAACTTGTATAGCGCCATGGATAGAAGCGGAGCATCAACGCCCTCGCAGCCCTCTAGACCACCATCTGCGTTGGAGATAGGCATTTTACTAGAGGCCATACAAACGAATTCGAAGTCCTCCCAAGAAGCCATGGTTTCTATGCAGACTAATGTGCAGGCAACCATACAGAATAATGCTAGAGATACACAGGAAGCGATTTCTTCGGTACAAAGCAATGTTGAAGAGGCTATCTCTGTCGTACAAAGCAATGTGGAAGAGGCTATTTCTTCTGTCCGAACGGATTTTCAAGCTAACGCTATAAATACACAAGAGGCAATTGCCTCAGTACAAGATAACGTTAGGGAAGCGCTGACAGAAGTTGTTGCAAGAATTGAACGTTTAGAAATGTCGCCTACTCCGGTTATAAAATCTGTTGTGGGTTCGAACCTAGGAGCAAGATCTCCTATTTACCCGGTCATGGACATGCCTTACCACTCGACTATCGGCCTGGAAGGAGGTTTCGGCGCGAGGCCGAAGGACTTATCTCTTCCGAAGAACCCTGGTATCCTGCGCAGGAGCGAAAGGCTGCTAAGCAAAGCACCCGTCTCTTACAGAGAGCCAAGTAGTAGGGAGGCTTGGCCGCCTCCGACTAGAAGGGATTTGAACCCGAGCGCTCCCGCTTCTCTTCCTCCCTCCATCTCTCTGAACTACGGCCCACAACAGTACGCGGCCCTCGCACACGTTGGACCGGGAGTGGCGACCCCGGGAGTGTACGCGGGGGTGGGCGTTACATATATATATACAAAATTATACATGTATGCATAGTGCATACATATACAAATTATACATAACATAAATGTAGGGCTATATCTATGCGTCCATACTAATATGCGTTTAGACTTATAGTATAAAAATTAAGATATTGTATGCACGTGTGTGCATAGACTACGTGCGCGTGAGTGCGTATACTATTATGCAGTCATTGTCATTGTTCGTCTTTGTCTCAAATCGGTTGAAAATTGACTCAATTCTAATCGTATGAAAATTATCTCCACACGCGTTTTGTGCGAGCACTTTCAGTCTGAAGTGCGAGCACACACACACACAAGCACACGTGCACGTAAACAGACAGACAAGCACACGTGCACGTAAACAGACAGACAGACATACAGACAGACATGCAGCCATACAGACATACCGATATATAACATACATACAGACAGGCAGACGAGCAGACGAACAGACAGACAGATAGAAAGACAGACAGACAGATAGACGGACAGATAGACGGACAGATAGACAGACAGATAGACAGATAGACAGACGAACAGACAGACAGATAGAAAGACAGACAGACAGATAGACGGACAGATAGACGGACAGATAGACAGACAGACAGATAGACAGATAGACAGACGAACAGACAGACAGGCAGCCAAATAGACGGACAGACAGACAGACAGAGGGACAGACAGAGGGACAGACAGGCAGACAGACAGACGGACTGAGGAAGGTCGATTGACCTTCAGAATGAAACGGAGCCTGAAGTGACGTGATAAGCTGGAGAGTGTAATGAGAGTGACGTGAACATCATCTAGAGATGAACATTGAACAATGGATGCCAGATCATTGATTATTGCTATTCTGATCGAGAGATATAATTATATCAATGATGTGCAGATGGATGGGATGGATAGATGAATGGATGGGTAGATGGGTGGATGGATGAAACATCCTTCCTATCTTGCCACCATGCATGCAGTCGACCTCACATCACGATTTCCATGAATTCAGTTGCCATCGGAAAATAAATAACATCAATTCGTTCTGAAGGACTGTTTAAAACGGATCGTCATCTACCTGTTTGCCTGTCTGTCTGTCTGTCTGTCCATCTGTCTGTCCGTCTGTTTGTCTGTATGTCTGACAGTGTCTATATGTGTCTAACAGTGTCTCTGTGTCTTACAGTGTCTCTGTCCGTCTGTCTGTCCGGCTGTCCGTCTGTCTGTCTGTCTTTCTGTCTGACTGACAGTAAATATTTGTCTGAGAGTGGCTATCTGTCTGCTTGTCTGTATGTGTGTGTCTGTTTGTCTGTCTTTCCGTCTGTCTTTCTGTCTGTTCTTCTGTTTGTCTGTCTGTCTGTGTGTCTGTCTGTCTACATGTATGTGCCAGTAATAGCCTGTCTTCTGACGCAGACTATCGATAACTAAACAATAAATTGACCGGTCTAAGCTATATGAAGGGAAATGTCTGGACTTGGTTAAGCCCAGATGTATTCCTCCTACTCCTCCTCCTCCTCCTCCTCCTCCTCCTCCTCCTTCTCCTCTTCCGCCTCCTCCTCCTCCTCCTCCTCCTCAAACGTCGTCCATCTCCTCCCATGCAAAGCGTGTTATTTTTCAACGTATATATAGAGTGCAAAGCTAGCAAACAGAATTCTCGATTTCAGTGGATGTCGTCCTGAACGGTTCAGTTGGTTCATTGAACCTCATGAACCGGTTTCTCTCTCTCGCGTCATTGGATCCGAACATTACATGTGGTCCATTTAGAACTTCTGCTGCAGCTTCGTTCCGTTTATCATTGAGCAAATTGAAATAGCCTATGCAAGGTCATCGAACAATCCTGGAAAGCTTTTCTCACAGACATATGGGTGTTTACCAGAGGAAGCATTTGCTCCCCATGGATTTTGGGCATGAATGTCATACTACAACATGATTCTCAACACACGAATGCACTGAATTTATTTATTAATTTTGTGGAGTTCTCACATGTTCGTAGATAGCAATGCTATGGAAAAACCTCATTTTTGACAGTATAGCGGCATCACTAGGCGTACAGGTAGTGGCAGGTCATATTTGACATAATATATATGATGCCTATTTTATCTTTGAAATGTGACAACAACTTAAAACTTTGCTCC
>OX243814.1:32456474-32501474 GCA_945859605.1 Lumbricus rubellus
CTCTTCCTCCTCTCCTCCTCCTCCTCCTCCTCCTTCTCCTTCTCCTTCTCCTTCTCCTCCTCCTCCCTCTTCTACTTCTCCTTCTCCTCCTCCTCCCCCTCCTCCTCTTTCTCCTCCTCCTCCTCCTCCCCTCCTCCTCCTCCTCCTCCTCCTCCTCCTCCTCCTCCTCCTCCTCCTCCTCCTCTTCCTCCTCCCCCTCCTCCTCCCTCTTCTTCTCCTCCTCCTCCTCCTCCTCCTCCTCCTCCTCCTCCTCCTCCTCCTCCTCCTCCTCCTCCTCCTCCTCCTCCTCCTCCTCCTCCTCCTCCTCCTCCTCCTCCTCCTCCTCCTCCTCCTCCTCCTCCTCCTCCTCCTCCTCCTCCTCCTCCTCCTCCTCCTCCTCCTCCTCCTCCTCCTCCTCCTCCTCCTCCTCCTCCTCCTCCTCCTCCTCCTCCTCCTCCTCCTCCTCCTCCTCTCCCATGAAGAGCGTGTGTTATTTTTCAACGTAGAGTGCAAAGCTAACAAACAGAATAATCTCGATTTCAGTGAATGTCGTCCTGAACGGTTCAGTTGGTTCATTGAACCTCATGAACCGGTTTCTCTCTCTCGCGTCATTCCATCCAAACGTCATGCATGGTCCATTTAGACCTTCTGCTGCAACATCGTCCAGTTTATCATTGAGCAAATTGAAATGCAAGGTCATCAAACAGTCCTGGAAAGCTATTCTCACAGTTTCACAGACATATGGTTGTTTACAAGAGGACGTATTTCGTCTACCGAGTAACAGAAGGGCGTAACTGACAGAAATCTAAAAAATTCATATTCTTTGTTTTATTTGCTCTTCCGGTATTATATTATGATGTGGATTAAGAAACGGGCGCAAGTGACATGTGCATACCTATGTAACATGCAGTAATCGAAGGGCGTAAGTACATATGAGACATTTTCTGAAGAAACAGAAGGGCGTAAGTGTTGTATCTACAGTGATAAGGATGGCCGATAGAAGGGCGTAAGTCTCTGTCCATACTGACGTGATATACAATCAAAAGGGCGTAAGTGACTTATACATGGGCGGAGGCCTAGGGGGACAGAGGGACGGTCCCTACCCCAATGTAGTGGTTGGGAGGGGACGGCCCATGCATTCGTCCCCCAAATAATTGAGCGTGAGGACAAAATTTTTTTTTAAAAAGGTCAACTGTTTTTCTTTCCTTTGGCCACACCTTCGTCTCCCCCAATTCTCCGGCCAGGAGAATTGGGGGGGGACGAATTCTCCGCCACTGAACTTATATTGCAGCTAAAGAGTGTTTCATTAAAATTAAAAGTTGTATGCTAAAAATTGCATGTTTTTAAAGTCTAGTCACCAACCAAACACGTACTTATAAAATAAAGCTGATTTGATACAGAGTGTCAAACTACTAACTCAATTATCTCCATTCGAAGTTTTTTTACTTACGTCCTTCTGTTACTCGGTAGACGATTTGCTCCCAATGGATTTTGGGCACACTAGTCTTTACAAGAGTGAATGTCTGATTACAACATGATTTTCAATACAAGAATGCACTGAATTTACTTATTAATTTTGTGGAGTTCACAACTTCACACATTCATGTTCCTAGATAGCATTGCAGCAATGCTATGGAAAAACGTAATTTTGTGACAGTAGCGGCATCACTAGGCGTAAAGGTAGTGGCAGGTCAATTGACATAATAAATATGCTGCCTATTAATTTTTACCTTTGAAACGTGACAACAATTTAAAACTTTGCTCCCCCCTAAAAAGATTACAGTGGACGCCAATTCTCGTATAGATTACGGACACACGCCACCAATAGAACTCACGATAAACTCGGTGTAAAGAGTGACCACTTCAATCGAAAATGCTCACTCAACACAAGAGCAACCCTAAATGTGCACTACGTTACATGTGCACTACGTCACATGTGCTCACCCCACAATGCCCACACGTGTTCATCGAACTTCATCCTAATTATGTGCTCACCCTACATGCACTCACCCCACATGTGCTCACCATATAACGTGTTCATCCCTCATATGCTCACCCCATAATATGCGCGCCACCTAAATGTGCTCACCACACAACTGCTCACCCCACATGTGTTCACCCCATTTGTGCTCACCCATTCACAACGTGTGCTCACTGCTCACCCTAAGATGCACTTACCTTCGGGCGACGGTGGCGAGTCCTGCTCACGACGTCGAAAGCGACGGCTGGTAATTTGCCCCATGGCGACACGTATCACTCCGCCTCCGTCGCAACATAGAACCCCGACGACGGAAGTCCTTCTTCCTTCCGGCGATGCACTGCGACCTCTCGCTTCCGGCGCCGACGAACTTCCGCCGGAACTACTTCGGCGGCAGGCGACAACAATCCCAGGACCGAAGAAGGTGGCGGAAGCGCTGGTTCCCCACCTCAGCCAGTCAGCTGCTGCAGACTAAGTGAAAGACGAAATCGAATTCGTTCTTGGACTACGGCGCCTCTACGCTATTAATAACCGATGAGCGGCGGAGGCGCTAGGAAAAAGAAGAATAGCAGAGTCGTAGAAAAAATAGTCTAATTCGACTGAACTCTGTGCATCGGCCAGCACAGGCAAAGACCCCCCCGCACGCACAGAAGGCCCCCTCCACACGCAGCAAGACCCCTCCACACACACGCAGAGAGGCCCCTCGATACGTAGCATGACCCCCTCCGTATGAAGAAGACCTCTCCTGCCTGATGTGCGAGGCTCCCGCATGCATTGCCAACCAGACGAGACCACGCAGAGAAATGCCATAACGATTTCAGACACATGAAAATATATTTTATTCGCCCCTCGCTGCTTTCACTCCTCCCTTTCTCTCTCTCTCTCTCTCTTACCCTCTCTCTGTGTCTGTTTGTCTGTGTCTGTCTGTCTGTCTGTCTGTCTCTCTCTCTCTCTTACCCTCTCTATGTGTCTGTCTCTGTTTGTCTGTCTGTATCTGCCTTTCTGTCTCTGTCTCTCTGTCTGTCTCTGTCCATCTGTCCCTATCCGTCTGTCTCGTTCTGTCTGTCTCTCTTTCGTTGTATGTCTGTCTGTCTCTCTTTCTATGTGTCTGTCTGTCTGGCTGGCTGTCTCTCTTTCTTTGCCACACCGTACACAAGTGAGCACCCGTGTACTGTGCACTGTACAGTTATATCAATGCCAACATGTCTTCAACGGTACAAGTCTACGTGCACACGGCACGCGCACATCTCTAAATTACAGTTCATGTTATGTATACCCTGCGCATGTGTACAGCACTGTACATGCTGGCGAATTATTTCTGTTTACTAGTGGCGTCGATGGCGTAGAATATGTTGCACTCGTGTGTTCGAATACAATGTAGACATGGAGCCAGATGGCTAATGTGCACGCCAGCCACATAAAATGTACGGACAGAGCTTCAACGGGCTTTCAATTATTTACCGTCTGCTAAATAAACTTGGTGGGCATAGGCCCATACAACACGTCCACATGCCGGATATCGTCTGCTCGTGCCTAAGAGCGGGATAAAATGTTCGAAGTTATTCCTAGGCAATAGTTGTTTTGTTAGCACGTAGGCTACAGTAGGCTAACTGACTACTTCGATGTAACCTAGACCTGTAGCCTACAGAAGCGTTGCAATTCGATTTTAGCACATTTTATTATTTCCTCTTTATTTGCCTTTCAGTTTATTCAGCGCTCCACGTTGGGGTTCGTGTGCGAAGCGATTTTATGTTCGGTAGGACAATATAAAGCAAACCTGAGGATTTGCCAAAGTTTATACATGTGTTATTATCTACAATGAGTCCATTGTTATAATCGTGCAGCGTGTTTATACCATGAATATAGGGGAAGTAGGGGCAAGACGGACCCCGTAACGGACTTCTGGTTTTTAAGACACCATAAACGTGCATCACGGACACAAATTTTTGGTTACTCGTAGCTTATACAGTAATGTAGCTAAGGGCTACACAAATTTAATTGCATCCCTTTTTGATAATAAGATTTTTTAAATTAAAAAATTTAGTTGTAATGGTCCATCTTGCCCCCACTATGGGGCAAGATGGACCAGTCTAATAAATCCTGCCCCACGCATTATGCTTTCATCGTAGCATGTTCTGGCCACATGTAGAATACTATTTTTATACACATATGTTGTCGTCTATAAATTAAAACAGAAAAGAATAACGCTTAAGTTACATTTTAGTATATTCTGAAATTTTATGGGATTTTGGTGGTCCATCTTGCCCCCATGGTGGAACAAGATAGACCACTACAATCATGTATTTCGCGTTAATTGTCATTATTATTGTATCCAACAATTATTGTTATAGTAATAATAACATAATAATTAACTAACATGTGAAATCGGATGAAAAAAAGTCGAATCACATGAAAAATTCACACAAACGGGGCAAGATGGATCACAAGGTCCGTCTTGCCCCTCGGTGACTGATCCAACTAGCCCCCATGGGCAAGGTATAAACTTTTCACCAATAAAATATTAAATCTACTGGGTATCCTGCCAACATTGGATTCGTTAATACAGCAGAAAAGGGTGTTTAACAAAATATATTTTTATCAAAAGCCTGTCACAACGTGCAATTGAATACTTAGCAAATAAGTGTTTCCTTAACATAAGATCGGGCAGGTCGAAAATCAAATTTTCACCATAAAAAACGAGAAAATGAGGTTTCGGTCATTTAGTTTGGACAAATCACCTAAGCATCAATAGTATTATAGTAATTAAAGTTCATTCGGAAGGTGGCGACATCATAGATACCTTATATTGACGGGATCCATCATGCCCCAAGGGTCCATCTCGCCCCTACTTCCCCTACCTGCTATGCAGATATTTAGGCCAATTACCAATTAGACCAGAGCCGACGTGAGTTGTCCCCCCGCAGCCTACATGTAGACCTAGCCTATATCTTAACACATTGACCGCGGGACCATTTCTTTGCAATACGCGACGACACCATAGAAAATTTGACCCCGGCAGTCCGATCGTAAAATTGACCCGGGCGTCGCACGGGCCAGCTTGATCATAAAACTTGTTATGTAAAAAGAAATCAACTTTAGCATCTAGCTTTAAATAGGCCTAGGTCTCAGTCTGTTTACCATCTAGCGAGGCCTCTGTTTATTATTGTGCGTCGCTAATAAGACAGTGACATGGATAGCATTAGCGGTGTAACGCCCTGACAAAGTAGTTTTGCAGACTGAAGAAGTTTTTCTATTGTTAACTTGACTGCGGCGATGACAGAAGTTTACGACCAAGATATGACTTGTGTCACTTCAATACTGTTTATATCCTCGTTGGACGGCGTGCTGCACAATGGCCTGTATGGCTAGAGACATAAAAGATAGAGCTGTCTTTTCTATACGTCGTGTAAATAACAGAACCGGCGCAACATTCATTGATGTCTGAGGCGCTCGGAGACTTCAAAGACCGCTGCGTAGTCGGCGTCGGCGGCATGCAAAAGGATATTAAATTTTGTTTTGCAGTGCAACTAGTGCACGCCCTGACGTGCACAACATTGTATAAATGCATAATATGCCAATACTAGGCTACTTGTCTAGGCAAAACCTAGGCATGATGCAAATTTACTTTTAGCCTATAATAATGTTTATAATGCACACTTTGCACAGCCATCAGCGCTTCAATCGTATCTTGATAATATATATATATATATATATATATATGTGTGTGTGTGTGTGTGTGTGTGTGTGTGTGTGTGTGTGTGTGTGTGTGTGTGTGCATGGCATGCATGCATGATTGCATATATTTTAGGCTAGCCTATATGGATAGACTAGCTATTAATAATGAGGAATGATAGGCTACATCGAAACTCATAAACTGCCCAAAGGCCTATGAACTTTGACCTGGGCTCGTATCGATCGTCCTTGCAAAGGTGACGCCGAGCGAAGCGAAAAGTCACGCCCGAAGTTGACTTTGATGTTTCATAACGTAGCATAGACCACAAAGTCCACAATTATCACTGTCGTTGCCATTGTTAGCCTAATGTTATTTTATGATATTCATCATCATCGTCATCGTCATTGTAATCGTCATCGACATCGTTATATAGTCATCATCATCATCGTCATCGTCGTCGTCCGACTCGCAGGCCCGCCGACAGAAATTCCGGGCCCCTGGGCTGAGAAGTCACGGGCCCCCAAACTATCTTCATGCTTTCTGACAAAAAATTTCAATAAAAACAAATAGAAATAACAAAGGGGTGGGTACGAATGAACGATAATGCATACATTTATGATTTTAATCAGTTCTTGATGTTAAGAATTTAATTTTCAAACAACATGATAATCAACAAGCAGCCTTTTTGGATTTAACTGCAACAAAATCGTTTATAATATGCTGGTAATTCTCCATTCTGTCTGCGAACCTTAAAATGCACTTAGGAAATACAATTTCTTCATCGCCTGGAAAGTTGTCGGGATGTCTTGCAAGACCGTTTCTTATAATACTCGTAGGCCTATATACGGTCTCAATCATTTGTGTAGGTACGGGCCATGGTACGGGCCCTGGCGGTAGAGTGCCAAGATTAAAAGAACTAATTTTTTAAGCCTACAGCTGTAGGCCTATAATTATAGGCCTAATTTGAGCATTTTCAAAAGTATTGTAACTCTTGTTTATAGTGTAATCTTTTAGAATAACGATGCTAACACCACAAATTTCAATTTCATCCATTCGGTTATGATCACTAGAATCAATCAATGTAATAGGATTGATAACAACTAGGTCTATGCTCTGCTTTATCTTCTTTTGAGATTTCGTATTGAAACAGCCATAGATAATAGTGTGCGACTATCAACTTTTGCCTTTTCAAACTTATTCGCTTGTTCTTTTGGTTTTTGCGCTCCAAATTTGTGTTTGTATTCCATCGTTACGAAATAAATTTGTCATTTATTAAATTATTGTTTATAGGCCTACTTATGATTGAAATCGGGCAATGCATAATTTAGTAGAAGAGCGTTCTGAGACGGAAGTGGACGTGTTAGTTGGCAAAAAACTGATGATTAAGGTAATAGACAGTAATGTTGCTTGACACTTAAGGAGTTGTAATGTGACAGTAATATTAGGCTATACGTAAAACTCAATAAATCATAAACTTTGTATAGACTAAGTCACATTATAAGACTATAAGTGATTATAGGCTGGGCCCGGAGTCTGCAATCAACATATTATAATTAGGCCTATGAACATTTTAAATTCAGTGTTGCCCGGGCCCCCTCCGGGCCCCTAAAAGTCGCCGGGCCCCTGGGCATTTGCCCCCCTTGCCCCCCTCTCTCGGCGGGCCTGCCGACTCGTCGCCGTCATCTTCATCATTTCTGCACGAGAGACAAAATAATAGGCCTAATAATAAAAAAATTTAATTATGATCTCCAGGGATTTGAATATTAACTTAATAATAATTTATGGAGAATTTGAAGAATGGAAACGTCGTCTGAAATTGTTCTTTGTTATAACTCAGATAGCCTACTTAGGCCTAGGCTAAATCGCGCTACTTAGCGAACGCTTAAGTTCTCAAAATGCAGTAGGCCCTAGTCTAATAGCTGGAGAAAGAGGTTTTCAATTTGTTATCAAAATGAAATAAAAGTCACAGCGGATAAGATTAAGGGCCGGAGTTCCGCAAAAAAGTAGGCCTAAGGGGTGAATAATTATTAGTAGCTGAGGTAAAGCGCATAGGCCCATGGCCTATGTATCCAAAGGTGAAGCTTTGGTTCAGCAAAGTGATCATGGGCGCCCGCACATAGGGGCAAGAGCCTAGAGGGGCACTTGTGACTTGACCCCTGGAAAATGGACATCTATTTTTTAAAATAATTATTAAACTAGCCTACTACTTTTGAGCTTCTAACTAATTTCTTCATTGGGCCTATAGTAATAATCTTCGTTTTTAATGATTCAATCTGACAGACCGCAGAATGATTACAGGTACAAGTTATACGAAATCCATTGAGGAAAAGGCTAAAATGCATGCATTGTGGCGTAGAAATTTCTTTGACGAAACGTAATATTATAATAATATAAATAACCGGAAGCTACAAAACCTCAATATACGTCGAGGCCAAAGACCTATTCGTATGACTATTTAGACATCTGTGGTATGTTCAAGGGGCAGCCTTGCAACGTTTCCGTTCGTAATTAGTGTTCATTTAAGAAATATATTTAATATAACCAATAAAATGAATATACGAAACGCAAGGGTATTAAATTGATTTTATTAATTATATTAACTTGTAGTTTTTTGCCACGGTGTTTACTGTAATCGAAGCTGATTAGTTAATCAGATGCGCATGTTTGATGCACATGTTGGCGTGAGCCGAGTATAACATGTAAACGTGCACTTGTTATAGCGCCCCTTAGAGTATCTACTCAGAAGCGCTCCCGACTACAGCGCAGACATTGAATCTGAGTTTCACGCCGAAGCGCCTTAGTAATTGCGAGTGAAGGACTTGCTCAAGGTCCTTACGAGGCGACTTGTGGTGGATTCGAACCTGCAACCTTTCGGGTGCAAGGCAACTAGGTAATCCCGAAGGCTGCGTGCCCGTTTTCAAAACAATACGGTTGCCAACGAACGACACTAAAATAGAACGCAGTGGCATATCTTACCTGCATCCCAAAATGCAAAATGGTTAGTAAGTAAGTAAATAAATAAATAAAGTAATAAATAGAAGCATAGCGGTCAGTCAGTAAGTAAGTAATAAGTAATTCGAAGCAATACGATTGCTTCAAAACTGTGGCCGTGTTAATCTAACAAACAAACACACAGACTTACAGAAATATATAATATAATATTAATATTTCAACGCCGCTGCTCTCTCCGCTCAGCTGCACAAGCGGTACTTATCGTTCCACGCTCACGGACTGCAATCAGGCAGCGCCGTGCTTTCTCCGTGGCTGGCCCTGCGACCTGGAATGAGCTCCCTGTTATCCTTCGTCAAATACCTATTAGCCTTTCTACTTCTACTTCATTTCTTTCTCTTCTCAAAACTGTCTTATTCGACCGGGGTTGGACTGGGAGCGCTCCTGAGTAGTAACCTTGAAAGAGCGCTATATCAAATTCTCTGTAAATAAATATTGCACACACTGATTGAGTATTAGTCTGCCATTTCACAGACTGATTGAGTATTATTCTACCATGTCTGAGCTACCGGTAATTATTATTCTTTTTATTTTTGTTAGCCCGAAGATCTCATGAACATGCAGCACTGCAATCTGCTGTGCCTGCCGGAAAACTACCAGATGAAGTATTACTTTTATCATGGACTATCATGGCCTCAGGTTCGTTATGCTGTTTCACCGTTTGTTCTGAGAGTTTTACAGTTTCGTTTAAACGTTTGACTAACGGGGGACACGTCATGCAAATCATGAGTTTGAAAAACCGTTAACCCTCAAATTTTTCCATATGAATTGATTGAGCTTACTAATGAACTTTGTGTATGTATTGATATAATTCTTAAACTACAATTTAAATTTAATATGGATCAGATCTATGTAAATTTATGTTAATCTAGCGTGTACACAATATTGGATTTGTAACATATTGCGTTTTGACAACGTATGCTTGTTTGGAAGAAGCGAATATTCTATTCTATTTTATAACTATTCTATTTTATAACTATTCTATTTTATAGCTCTGTTCTATTTTATAGCTATTTTATAACTATTCTGTTTTACAAGGTGTTTTCTTGTTTTTTTCGCACTGAGTGTATCTGATTTGTATTTTCCTGTTTTGTTTTGAAGCTGTCTTATGTTGCGGAAGACGACAAGGGAAAAATCGTAGGCTACGTTTTGGCAAAAATGTACGTAAAATTAACCAAAAAGTAATTGGTTATGTTTATTTTCATTCTTTATCTATCTGCTTGGCAGGTTCGTAAGCCATAATAAGGAGTTATTTCAGTTCAATTCAAATGAGAAAAGAAAAACAAGAAAGAACCAAGGAAAACAGTGCAATATTACTCATGTTACGCTTGCATGTCTTGCCAATTTGCCTCTTTAGGTTGTTTTATAATATGATTTATGTGACTTCGACTTTGTCTAGTGTAACATTTAAGATTTCCGTACCATGCACTTACGTAAATCAGTTGGGTAGTGTGTGTGTGTGTGCAGTGCAGTGCTGTTGAAAGGTACGTAGAAGCACTGTGTTAGACGTCTGGCACATGCATGCATAGCTGCATACATACAATTCAATATGTAATCAGGATTGTGATCTATAATTATTAAATGAAATGATTATCATAAATTATTGAAATTGTATTTTGTCATTTTATCATTTTTTTCTCCATTCAAGGGAGGAAGATCCGGAAGACTCTGTGCCACATGGCCACATCACATCACTGGTATGTTTATTGTAGGAAACCTTTATCTTGCAGTCTAATTCATGTGTTGTTAGCTGTGAAAAACAGGTTGAAGTTGAGTTTCACTGGGAACAGGCTCAGTAATAACGGAAGGAAAGACGAGCACAACGGGAAAAGGATGAAAAGCTTAGGAAGATCAAGAGGAATGTTTTCAATCGAAATTCCCTAACCCAGCGTTCCCAAAATGTGTTTTTGTGGAGCCATAGGATTCCGTTATGGGGAAACTAGGGTTCTCCTGGAAAATATAATGAAAGTGTATTTTTGAATGGGTTGCTACGCTAGAAATCAGATTCCATGCTGAAGACAAGGGCTTGGTGTTTAAATTTCATGTAAGATGATATCTTGTTGAATTTTTATGCAGCTGATTAAAAATTCAAGTATATAGCAGCACTGCAGCAGACAAAAGATGTCATGAAAAGCGAAAGCAGCTGTGCACTTTAAGACCTCACATATATCTTACATCACATTGCAGGCAGCTTAGTTAAACTTGACACTCTCTTTAACTGCATCTGAAATGTGAGAAGTTCAATCAGTGACTGCTATAGGTTATGAAGATCAAGGGTAAATATGACTCCTATTTACAGTAGACAGTTATTTAGCTGCACTACTTCTAAGTTCATGTGCACTTTTGTAACGTTACATCATGCTGTAGGTACATACATAGTTACATACATACAATATACATCACATACGTACATACATCACATACGTACATACATCACATACGTACATACATCACATACATACTGTATATACATCATGCATGCATGCATGCGCCAAACATACAAATAGATATAATATATTGTTTGTTTGTATGTGCACTTGTTATCGCGCCACTTCAAGCTCTCTCTACTCAGAGGCGCTCCCGAATGCAGAGCGGACACCGAGTGTCTCTGGTAGAGGTTAATTGTGGTTATGTCTGTTTTTGTGTTGAATATTTTAGGCCGTGAAGCGTTCTCACCGGCGTCTTGGCTTGGCGCAGAAGCTGATGGACCAGGCGTCACGTGCGATGGTCGAATGCTTCAACGCCAAATACGTTTCGCTTCACGTTAGGAAAAGCAACCGTGCTGCTCTTCACCTTTACAAGGAAACGCTTCGCTTCCAGTGAGTATTGTGAACTGCCAATGCAGTCTGGGGCGCGGTGGTCTAGTGGTGGCGTCGTTGCCTTGGAGCCGGAAGGTCCGAGGTTCGAATCCACCTCCCCGCGTAAGGACCTTGGGCAAGTCCTTCACTTACAATTGCTCAGCGCTTCGGCGTGAAACTCCGATGCAGTGTCCGCTCTGCATCGGGAGCGCCTCGGAGTAGAGAGAGCTTGAAGGGGCGCTATAACAAGTGCACATACAAACAAACAAACAAAAATGACCCACAAAAGTGATTGCGACCTAACAGAAATTATTATGAAAATTACTGAATTGTCTGACTGTTACCACACCGTAATGCTGCTGTGTTGGTTGTCTAGCCACTGTAGCATCTCCTGTTAGCAGACATGTATTTTATAAGCTAACGGTAGTTGGCATTAAAACATGCTCATTAAATGCTGTATTTATGCTTAAAACTGAATAGATCTTGATGCTGAGTTTCTACTACATTGCTGCGCAGTTGAAACATTTGATTTTTCGTGTTTCAGGATCAGCGAAGTTGAACCAAAGTATTACGCGGATGGAGAGGATGCATACGCAATGCGACGAGATCTGAAAGAATTTGCTGAGAAGGTTGAGCCAATGTGATGTTCACTCTCCCTATAGATATATAATCCATTGTAAAAGGGATTGAGTAACGAGTATTGTCATGTGTGAATCCTATGTTGTAACAATTAAACGGCGATGATCAATAGTTGCATGCATTCTCTAAACACTATCTGAAATGAATTTAATTGTCTATTCACATCTAATCTAGTTGTAATATTAATATTCAATAATAATGATACTTTTTCTATTTAATAATGGTTGTCTATGTCTCCCATTAGAGAGCAAATTGTGACTGGTTGACAGAAATAGGCTCCACCAAAATCACATCGTGTAACCACTGACACGTGTTAACGCTATGTTATGTTACAGCATGGAAATCGTGAAGCTATCGAGCCAGCTGCCAGCTAATTGTAACAGCGAACATGCAGGAGAGATTTCTGCTTTCCATCAGACATTTAACTCCGTCATTGTGATGGCGAACTTGCAGGACAGTTTTCTGCTTCCATCATTGACATTTAGCTCCATTTTATATACCGTGCAAAGTTACTTCTCATTATGCGACTGCTAATGAAAGCCAGCCTCTGCCTTTGTAAGAATAACATTGATTTCTAATAAGATGTGTGTTTTGCGTTCATGGCTTGCACTTTTCGAAAGTGCAGACTTTCTTTTGCTGGGCTCGATTGTCACTGTTACAGTGTACACATCGTTTATTGCTCGATACAAACAAATGCATTCAACATCTACATGTACCATATCCTCCTACATGTAGTCCTGTTCGGTATCGATGAACATTGCAAATTCACACTCTTCAAAACATTATTACAGCATGAAACTAATTCTTTAGAACGTAATTCTTTCAAAGAGATCAAGAGTAGTTAATGTCAATTTTTTTGGTATTTTGTGGGTCGGAAACTCTCAAACTTCGACATTGATCTACAGTAATTCATGTTGAGCAGATGAGGCAATGCAATGAGTTGTGTTAGAAGAATGACTCCCAATTAAAACAGTCTCATTCATTACAATAGCTACGTACATGATTACAATAGCTACGCACATGATGTGCCTGTGGTGTAAAGTTTAGGTCTTACATCTCACTTACGGTAGAACTTTTCTCCACATGCGATTTAAAAACAAACAGTATAAATAGAATCAGGATTAACTACTATAATTATTTCCATATATGTGTTGAAGGAACCTTTTTCCATTTAAAAGCAACTCAAATTGAAACTACAGTACATTCAGAGAAGCAGTTGTCACAGACATACTAGCAAACCGGAAGAAGTCATTTTTAACACTGTTTTTATGATTAATAGCAAATCTTGGAACCTGGTAATTTTCTGACGTTAGCTCAGAATATCCTGTTCAAAGTCAACTTTAAGACAAAGCAAATTTTAAAAACAGAACTCGCTGTTGCATTACCTTTTAATAAACATGTTTCATGTTTACGGGTCTCACAGTACTATTCAACTTTCCAGCAATGAATAACATAATGTTTTCAGTGTAGCTAAGCTGGAAAGTGTGAAAACTAACACACTGAACATACCAATAAATCAATCTGTTTCTGAGTTTTACTCTACGCATTTGACCATCATTCACAATTTCATCAGTGAACGATACGATACTACTGGCGCACTTCGGATGCAGGGAAAGACAAACTGAAGTTTCAAGGACTCGTCACCAAACGACCCATTATTTTAAATATTTTCATGCTTTAAAACCAGTGGTTTGGTAAAGCAGAATCTAGGTGGCATTTCAGAATATAATGTGAAAACGAGCAATCACATATACTGTACGAGCATACACATACGTCAGCCCTAACCGTACTGCAACCTTCCTAAGTTTACACAGTGGAATTGTTATAAATACCATTAACAAAAAGCTTTCATATTCCTCTGATATACATTTAACATCCCTCCACTAGCTGCTACAAACTAACGGCACCTGTACACGTGGCATTATTCGTGATGCTCAATCACAATTATAAAGTCTCATAATAGTATAATCAAGCAAATACATCGACAACCCATTTCGATCAGGACAGAGCCTGCCATGCCTATTCTCAACGCTTGCAAATTGTGGGAAAATGTGCTTTGCACCAAAGTTAATAATACATTAATTCACACAAAAATTCAGCGACCATCGTATTATTCACAAACACAAATACAATGCCACAGTTTAAAATCAGATATACAGACAAAAAAGAATCAAACCTTGGACTATGGCCGTGCAAACAAACCCTGTAGGCAATTATTATTACATCAGATGGAGAGTTGAAGCAGCCAAAAATGTTGCCAATGCTGTCCTGAATAACTATGTCCATAGCAATACATACTTTTGTATTAAAAGAAAACTTGTCGAAATTATAAAGGAAACAAGTGTTTCCCTTTAACAACCGGGTGAATATGCCCCAATATCTTAACCCTGTCAAAGAATTTCACATACTTTTGCCAGCAGTTCAAAACTTCGCAGCAAGTTCTCATTATCACACTTACTTATAAACAACTTCATTTCTATTTTCATGGTGCCACTATACGAAAAGATAACATTATTTGCCATAAAGGACTCGCTACAGATTCTTGTGCTATTTAACTTTAATATTTTATTGAAAGCTTGAACTGACTAACAAAGTCAACCAATTCAGAAGGTGCCTTGCCCACTGCCCAGCTAGTTGAATGCTTACATACATTAAATTTCAGCACAAACAGTAGCATACTTTATGAAAGTAACCAAGAGATCAGAAACCAAACCAAACAATGGCAAAGTACAGTAACCTCTTCACTTGTTTGTATGTGCACTTGTTATAGCACCCCTTCAAGATTTATACTCAAAAGCGCTCCGACTACAGTGCGGACACTGAATCGGAGTTTCACGCCGAAGTGCTGAGCAATTAAAAATGAAGGAGGTTTCTACGAGGCGACTCGAGATGGATTCAAACCAGCAACCCTCCAGCTACAAGGCAACGAACGTACCCACTACACCACCACGCCCCACAACGTGGTCATCAACTATTGTCAAACACACCTTAAAGTCAGTTCTTTAATTTACACAGAGTGGCCGAAATTAATGAACCATAACTGCACTACCACTAAACTGGGAAAATCTTAATGTGGCTTGCCATGCTTTACATTACGGATTCAGTATCCTATTTTACACTCTGTAGCCAGGAAGGAATAAGCCTTCAGGTGGAAGTAATTCCTCTGGCCGAAATCCAAAAGTAACTTGTCTAATTGTACCCTAGACAGAAGGACCTGGATGGGACCAAGCGCCCCAGACAGCGCACAGTTAAGCTCTGCAACAAACTGCATGATGATCAAGAGTGATTTGAAACGAAAATAAAAGAGACCAACTTTTAAAAACTAAATCATTACACACATGGACAGTCACTAGTTAGTTACACATTTGGCATCCTATCAGCTCAATTTCTCAAGCGCTCAACATCTCTTCAAACAAGTTTAAATTAAAATCTGTTAACCGTTGCTATCAATAACATCTGACAACAGCTTCGCGAACAGCTCTACTGAAACTGACCGCTATGACAATATGTCGCATGATTTACCGTAAATTTACACAAAATTATATGCACTGAATCACACTAAAAGTTCTGCGATCATAATTACCTAAAAGCATTCAGAAGTCAGGCAATATCTGCAATGTTAATTTATACGTCGAAGCAAATAAACTAGCGTAAAATAAAATAAAAGAATGTTTAGCAATAATAATAATATTAATCATGAACAATAATTACACCAGCTGCATAAATCAGTTTTAGTAATATTGCATAACTGGTAATAAGTTAAAGGTAGTTTAGAAGACAGACGTCCAGCCTATGATTAGGTTTTTTGTCAAATAGGAGGTCCGAGATACATTCTTAATCCTATCTGGATGAGTTTGAATGGCTACAACACAGCTCTGATCTGTCTAAAAGATCACGCTGTTTAGGGCAAGACCACTTCGTTCATGTAACGCTATGCAAGACTGTGTTCAGAGTACTAAAGAAACGACAAGAGCTTGGCAGAATTCAACTCTGTGCTACAGCGGCTAAGACAGGGATGTCATAAAAAAAACACAACTTCCACTGCTGCTGCCTAAACCAACTGCATCACGTATACTGATAAATGCTAAAATGTTTAAATTTCGAGAAAAAGTTCTACTAATTGAAGTCAAAATTTCACATCCACGGAGAGACCTTAAATCGCCAAAATGGCCAACGACGATGGTCGTATGAAATATTAAAAATCCATTGTTCATGAATTAATGAATTATTTCAATATAATAAAACCCAACAAAAGATACAAGTTGTCCAAAAAATGCACCGAGGTGCAAAAAAACAATAGAAACGAAAGGTTAATTCTAGGAATTCACAAAAAAGCGCCGGACATCCCTTCGATCCGCGATTTGCCTGTGTGTTGTTCTCCGGTTGGATGACGACGACGACGGCAGACGATGCCACACTTAGCTTTTGTCGGCCTTCTTCTTGCGTTTCTGGAGGATCGGGTTCTTTGAGTCCTCCAGCGTCTTCACCTGGATCGCATCGTAGTCTACTCTCATCGTCGCCAGCGCATTGGTCATCTCATCCTGAACATATCACACGGCACACACAATATCAGAGCACACACATCGTACGACTTGTTCCACGCCATAAACTACGGATTTTTAGAGGTCAGTTAAGACACTGGGGATGGTTAAACTGACCAACAACTTGCACTAACCCAGCTTAACAAGTTAACATCCTGCTCTAACAATACCTGGTTGTGTTCACTTATAAGGAGCGGTCCATAATTGACGTCGCGCAATTTTTGACTCCCCTCGTCGCGCGCCAACAAAATTCAATGATATCTAGTATGATATATGATATCACACATAATCACAAATGTCTGAACCTTCCTCCCTAGGTGTATGATGTCATTTATGGACAATCCCTGAGCCTTTTATTCACTTATAAGTGCAATAAGTCGATTCAACATGTATTGGTGCACGGCTGCAGGGTTACTAGTGCAAATATCAGCAGACTTAAATTGTCGCCTGATGACAAAGTTTCTTGAGAACATTTACTGAAATCACTCACAAACATTAACACAATTATCAAAATTATTAAATTTAAATATTGAGCTTACCTGGACTTCTACCCAGTTATCCTTATCTTCCTTTAGGACTTGGACTGACACCAATGGTGTAGGCGGCACAAGTGCATGTTGCTGCAAAATAAAAATGCATGTTATTGAAACCAGTCTATAAGGATACATGCATAAATATTATATGCACCAACATACAAAAAACCAGACTATTTCTATTTCAGCCTTGAAAAAATCCTAGCAGCTGATGTGCACATCAAACTAAGTTCTGTCATGACCTCAAGACAAATCCAGTGCTGTGTAAAAGTCTCAACAGATGAAACAAACACTGACAAGCTGCTGCCTCCTGTTGACGATACATGCTACGTGGTAACTTTAAACCTTGGAAGCTTTTTACAAGATATTCACTTCAAACAAATGACCACTGGTCACTTACGGCTATCCATTTGTTAGCCATCACTTCTCGGATGGTCAGTCTCTCGTCCGGGTCAGTCTTCAGCAAGCCACGAATTAGTTCTTTGGCTAAAACAATTTAAAGCCATTACGATGAAATCTGTGCACGCTGCCTTATAATCGAAGTAAACAAAAATTTTATCCTTTTAATTAGGGCAGCTTAAACGCAGTTTTTGTGGTTTAAATCAGAGCAGCTTGAGTGTGAATTTGTGCAATTTGCATTAACTAATAACCTTTCCTGCTGTGGCTGATGATAAACAACTCAAGTCATGCAATCATGAATCAAATCTTTTCAGCAGACAAAACCTCAAGACATATAAATTCATTGCAAGGACCTATACTGCACCCATCCAGAAACCTACTCTGGGGTGCTCCCAGCCTAGCCAAGAGACGTTAGAAATTAAAAAAACAAAGTTTGGTCAGATTAAGAAATGCAGCTTAGAAGGTAGGCCATTCCAGATGGGCGGCCCTACAGCCGGGAAATCACAAATTATTATACCCATATTATTCATCAATTTCTACATAGAAATAAACAACAACTACTACTACTATTCCTTTATTGAAGACTCATTGACACGATCAGAACAAGTTACAAAAGCTGCAGTTTTACTGTTAGGACAATGAAAAAATAATCGTAAAAACAAGGCTGAGTGAATTAAGGTCTGTAAAAAATATAGTGAGCATAAACAACTCCTGTTTAACACATTGACAGCCTACACGCCATGTTAAATGACTGGCTGTACTACGAGTTAACTCGTAGTAGGCAGACAACGTGTTAAAACATCACAAGAAAGACTTTAAGTAAGCACATACCATCGGTTGATACACGTGACCACTCCTGCTTAGGAAATTCATACTGGCCGTTTCGAATGCGTTTCTTCATTCCGGGCGAAATCGGTTGGCCATGGTTGCTGTAGAATGGTGGGTAGCCACACAAACTATAAAACAAAGAAATAACAATGAATTCTTCAGCAAAGCATTAAGTCTGACAAATTAACCCTTTAACGACCAGAGCAACATACGCAGTTTTCAATGTTTTTTAAGTACACATTGGTCATTAAAGATTTACAGCTAACTCACAATTATTAAATTTTCTAAGCATTAAAAACAACACACAACCATGAGAATCACAGTTGCCCAGCCTTCCAGCTAACTTGCAGGCAATATAGGCAACCATATTTCAATCAACAGACGGCAATCCTGGCTAAAAGCCACACATCTGACACACAAAACGATTGCCCAAGAAAAACCCGGAAAGTAAATGGAACCAAATTCTCGATGGAGAATATTATATACTGTGATCTATAATTAAAAGATGCAGCTTGTTTTATACAAGATCTTGCTGCAGAGAAGAAATTGACAGTTAAGTAATACAGGCACAGGCTGTTTGTGAGGCACCCTTGTAACGGTATGGCCGCGTTACGGCACCACATAAATTGTCGTTATTATTATTACACGAGCCAGTACTTGTATACATGTCTGCATCTGCACATTTATAATTTTATATAACACAGTGACATTACTTCTAAAACACATAACACTATTTAATGCCGGAGGGTATAGGATTTCCCATACATTTTACTACACTTTCGGCATCAAAGGGTTAAGCACATAACACTAAAGTGTGCCATAAAAGCACAGTGTTCAAAGCAAACACAATTATGTGCAAATTGACTAATTAATAGAATGCTAGTAATAAATGGAAAATAATTCAACGTACAGTATGTACATGATGACACCAAGAGACCACATGTCACACGACTTGTCGTACTTCTCCGGACCAAGAACTTCTGGCGCTGAAATGACAAATTAGGAGAAACACTGGCTGTAAAGGGTTAAATATGTCCTTCGAACAGTTAAACAGCACAGTTCACAAGAGTTGCTCAACTGGCTGTCATTCGTACAGCTTAGGATAATTATTCGCCAAGGCAAATAGTTAACCCTTTAACGACCATCTACATATGTTTTCAATGCATTTTAGTACACACTGGTCATTAAAGAGTTGGGGAGGATGGCATCCGTGTTCACGAAGCCTGGGTCAATCCGGACGCGCCCTGCCTGTGAGTACCTTCGGGGAAACCAAGGATGCCACCAGCTGACCGAATTCATTCGAATACCGGTCCACGCTCCGACAAGACCTGGAGCAGTAGCATACGCGAAGAAGAAGAATTAAAGGGTTAAATATGTTGAACTAGAAAACTCAAGTCAGACATTAGACAAAAAGGTTCATAAATAGTGATTTTTCATATGGAAGGTTCAAATTTCACAGACCACATTGTATCACAAGCAATCAGTCATCGCAACTTAGGAAAAGCTGGATACTTTTGAGGGACTGTCAAGGCAGCATCGTATACATGTAAAAACCTAACAAGAGACAGTCCTGATATAATTACCCATGCAGCACTTGTAAGAGTACTAAAAGCCGATCAAATAAAGCCTGGCAATGTATTAGTAATCGCAATCAACATACTAGGAGCGGAAAGGAAAACTATAAAATATCTAAAAAAAACTCATCAACATAATTGTAACTGCAGATAATGGTTCGAATACAGCCGTAATGAAGATAGGCATATAACAAAACCACAATTCATTTTTACAATTAATTAACAGTGCAACTTCATCACATGAATTGGGGTATGATTGAGTATTTCTCAGTGACTAGTAACACTTTTTCAAGCATACAGAAAGTACAGCTTTATGACCATAGGACTAACTACATAAAGCAAAACTAATGAATGTGACCATGGCTAAGATCAGTGGAAAATGGATTTTTCCTAAAAACATGAACACTGTTTTGCATTTAGTCAATACAACAGGACCTCGGGCTCTCTGTACTGCAAAATATTACTTGCACACTGTACACCACATGATGTATCAAGGTCAAAATATGTAATTAATGCATCTGGTCGATTTTTTTCAATTAATATTGTCATTAGGTTATACAATAACTGACGTATCTGGATTTCATAAAAAAAACATGTACAGCATGGTTCCAGAATGGCTATTCTGTGCTGATTAATCAAACTAGTTAAACATTTACACTGTATGCCTGAGGAGTAATACTTACCGACATAGTAAGGGGTATAACACGGAGTCTGTAGTGACTTGTACGAGTTGGTTTCCTTGGCAAAACCAAAGTCTGTCAACTTGAGCACGGCATCAGCCTGTGTAGTTGTGTACAGTAAGTTCTCCGGCTACACAACAAAAGAAAACCACTTCCCTGAGTACACCAGAGCTTCATACACAAAGCGAGAGAGGTAAAAGAACTGGCATAGCAGTTACTGCCATTCCAAAAGTTCCATTTTTAAAGCACAATAAAAACCTGTATTCGCTGTAGAATATCATCTATCAGTTTAGCAGAAGCAAAAAATGAATATCATAAAAATATTAATTATGAGATGATAACAATTTAACAAAGACGAAATCAGGTCAATACCAGATTACAGTAGAACTGAACTGATAAAAACCTTGATCACACCTACACAGTAGCTCGCTCTCTCTGTCTCCCTCCCCTTTCTTTCCTCTCTGTCACTCTCTCTCTCTGTCACTCTATCTCTCCCTCTTTCTCTTGACCCCCATATCATTCGACCACATCTTTAAAATCTCCTGTCATATCTGGATAATTTTCAAGTGTTTGAAAAACCCATTTCCATCAACTACTTCACAATCCCTGAGTTACCTTTAAATCTCGGTGTGCAATATCGTTCGTATGAAGGAATTCAATGGCCCTGCATATCTCGTAGATGACCCGTGCAGCTTCTGTTCAATCACAACACATCAATAGATTTTTAACTTTTGCCGTCGCACTCTGTCACGGCCAGGAGGACCTCAAGCACAGCAAATCTCAAAGTCCACATAGTATGCAATGCATACGGTAATGCAATGGTAAGTATGCTTTCTCTTAAGTAGTGTTTAGTCATATGTAGGCTACACTGTAGCATGCCTTATAAAATGACAATATTTTAAGCAAACCACATATTTGGATCAACCATAAACCTGATGGGAAATATATGAAAGATCACCAGTAAAATTTCCAGCTTAGTCATGAATGTCAATCCATATAGGTTAATAAAAAGTAACTCTGAGAAGTACTTATCCATAAAAGCAACCAAAAAAGTAACCATAGGCCTCAGAAGAACCGAAAGTTGCCAAACAGAAAGAAAAAAATTGTTTACCACTTTCAAGGCTTTTGTACACAAAATTCAACACAAAGAGGTGAATTAAGTTTTGACAAAAGTTAACATGAAGGGTCAGAGGACTGCAAGCAATGTTTGGCATTGTATTGTCAGATACAATACAATACAATGCCAAACATCAACAGAAGTCGGAAAAATAATACACTGTAAATACAGTTTAGTTTATCCACATCAGAGATACGATGGCATAAGTTTGACCAAAGTAATGCAAATGACACTCAATGCCTTGAACTGAGGCCAAGAGATGATGTAGTGTTAAAGCGTGCTGGCAACATTCATGATGACACAATTGTGGCTGTGGATGTAAGAGCAATATTATGTCTCTCAATGACTCATACAAACAATAACTCACCATTTTCCAGTTAGATATGATGATATAAAATAAAAGCTAATGCGCACTTAACAGACCAACGATGAGTGTCACCAATGCAACACATGTTGTAAGCAGTGCGACTTAACCATTGATGCATTCAATTGATCACCTAGAATGCTTTCATATTGAGGGTCAAAATTATCATATACAAAATGACAGACTGGTTGCATATGTCTTTTAGGAAGGAAACATCTTGTACTGAAAATAATCAGCCTAGAATCCACATCCTGAAAACATTATTTTGGCCTTGAAAAAGTTAAACTGTCAGAATCTGAGTTTACCTCTTTCTGTGAAAGCGGAATCTGCCCTTTCCTGAATTCTACTGAAAAGTTCACCACCTTCCATACTACAATGAAAACATGCTGAGGTGAGAATTCCATAACTGACGACCAAAGATGACGATTTAAGACATAAGTAATAACCTTTGTTTAGACTTAGACTTTTAGCCATGGATGATAAATTCTCATAATCAGGTATTCAAGCAATGACCAAGATTATAATTCCTTATATGAAATACGGTCACCTTTTTTTCAGGAAAAAAATAAAAGGTAACTGAAACTACTCATTCAACAAAGAGAACTGTGAAACATCCTAGTATTGCAAAATTAGCAAAATAAGCAGCTCTGTTGCACACCAGTGGCGACGTTAAGTACTATATAAAGCGATGTCAAGTCGGAAAGAAGTTATCAATTGTTGATTTCTCTAGACTTCTTACCAGGGCTTTTTTAACGTGCAGTTGTACACAAAATGTGCAGTTCTAAATGGATTTGTGCAGTTGAAGAAGCACTTTTGTACAGTTAAAACTAGCAAAAAAGGTCATTGTCCTCCGATTGAAGTAATTTACCACGAAGGATGGGAAGAAAAAGGTGTTGTGCAGTTCTAAAAATTCCTTAAAAACAGCCCTGCTTCTTTATACATATAACAGCAACTTGAATAAATCGAAATGTTACCATTCCATAACTAGAAGGAGACACTTGTGGCCATTGAAGACGTTCTCATAAACGTCAATAATTTTCACTATGTGTTCACAGGCCGACGCACGACAGTGCAGCTCGATTTCACGACGTGCTTTTGGAACGTCACGTAACGCCTAAAGAAAACATCAACAACACAACAGATTTCAAAACCTAATGTAATGAAATTGCATGCTACACTGAATCATTACCATCATATATATAGGGCGTAAAAAAAAAGTGTTGTGTTTCCGGTAACCCGACCGACCCATTTTTACGGCCGCGACCCAAATATTTTTGTAAAAAAAATTTATATAAAAAAAATTTTTTTTCAAAAAATTTTTTTTTTTTTTTTTAAATTAAATTTTTTTCCAAAAAATATTTTTTTTACATTTGTATTGACATAACATAAGAGACGTCAACAAAATGAAATTAATAGGACTGTTTCTAGAGCAGTTTTAGGTGCAGACAGTCGGGAAATAGGCAGTTTATACTTGCTTAGAACACGTACTTTGTTTCAGCGTGCAAAAAAGACTAGTGGGGTATACTTTTTCGGATAGTCACTGCATAAAAATATTTTACAAAATAAAAATATTTTCCGACCTACCTACCCAATTTTTTTTAGCTCTGTTACCGGAAACACAAGATTTTTTTTTAGGCCTAGTTATATACACATGCAGCACAAAATGCAATCCTAATCTCAAAATTTCTACAGCACTACTCAAAAGTTAATGTACGGCAACAGCTTATTCATTTATAGTCATGTCACATGAGTTGTCTTATGATGATGATTTCTCTGCTCTAAGGCAGGCCCATTGGCTTTAAAGGTACTGGGGGATAAGATGAGTGCGGTGGTTTCCCGCTGTCTTCCTCACAGACACTTATAGGTGAGCAACTTGTCCAAGGTCGCTACGCAGCGGCTTGAGCTAGATTCAAACCTGCGACCCTTCGGTTACAAGGCCTAGAACATGTATGACACTACGCCACCGTGACCCATGTACAATATGATGTGCAAAATCTGATTGCCAGAAAAACGGTATACAGGACAGAGAGGGGCTCCCATAGGGAGCTGCGCTTAAGGTGAGAGAGACTGGAAAGAGAAAGAGTGGACGAATCAGATCAGAATCTGAAAATGAGAGGAATTCAGTTTTGAATTAAAAACATCTGGACAGAAAAGTTTCGGCAAAAGACACTTGGTGAGCAATGAAATCAGTGTAAGACTGTAAGAACCACAAAAATCGTCGAATTCTGGAGCAGGATTGTTCCCGAGTTCAAGTGCAGCGTAGATCCAGATCAGGTTTGAGAAATCAAGATAAGCAGGAACTTGGAGATGGGTAAGAGCGGTGATTTTTTCAAAGTTATGTTTGCTGCAAGCATTGCAGAGAGCCATTAACAGAGAACTTCAAAACGAATTTGTTCAGGGAGTTTTTTAATTAATGGAGAGATTTAAGGTGACATGAGAATGTTTTGGTGTCCCGGTGACAGCTTGGACAGGTGAATTTTTTATAGAATGAAGACACTTAATTTGAATCGATTCAAACTTCAGAAAAGGGAATTACACGAATCAGTCATTCTTGGAGTGAACGCTGCACGACCGCACGTAGCAAAGGTAGAGGCAATTTTAAAATCGAGAATAGATTGAATTCAGTGAAGTCCACAAGTATGAACCATATGAATAGAAATGTGGTTGAATGTGATGGAAAACAAGATACGCAGGTCAAAAGCAATGCCAAGATATGTGTTAAGATGAATCAGAGATGAAAATGAGAGCAGATGAATGTCATATTACAAAATCTTAGCTTTAAGTTAATTGTTTTAGGTCATCTCTAATCACAAGCAGAGTCAAAACGTTTCATAAATTCTCTGGTAACAAAGACTTTTTATGTGTCACTTGCTAGTTTGCAAAAGACAGCACTTGAATAATTCAATGTACTTTATCTGTAAATCACTAAACAGCTGACATATTCATTACTCAAGCTATCTTTGAATCATAGCATGTTCCAAGATATATATAATATATACTACCGACAAACTAAAAATTTCACTTTGGCATTTAATATAATATTTAAAATTTTAAAATCCCAATTAATAGACCTGCAGATTGATACCTATTCTAATACAAATGGTAACAGAAATTCAACAAAAAACAGGAAATGACATAATAAGGCATAATGCATGAATGGGTTGATTCGTTTATGCTAACAAGACTTTATTATTTACTGCACCATAAAATGCTGAAATCTGATAATCCTGAAGACTGAGTTCCTGTTTCCCACAACTTCCCTCAAAAAGGATAAAGTGCTGCGACCTACCGGCCTCATCCCATAATGCATTGTGCTCAGTAAGAAAGTAATCAGCGCTAGGTAATTATCATGAGTTCTAAGGGAATAGGACGTTCACAGAATAACTCAATGCACTTTATCTGTACATCACTAAACATCACAGCAATAGCGAAACTATCCTAACAGATCACATAATGTTCCTATAAAAAACATTAATATGTGGCACTCAGCATACTTGTCAGCTGCATCTACTATTGTATGCGACATTCGGGCATTAAAAATTCTAAACACAACTGTTGCAGACATCTACTCACAAGCTGTCAACACAATGAACTCTTTGCAAATGACTAAAACAATTCCGGACACTAAGTATTATTTTTGGGTAAAATGAAATTTGGTACACAATGCAACAGATAATTATGTTGCGCAATGGCGGTGTTGCTCTTTACTTACTGAGCGCATTGCATAATGGGCTGCGCTCGGTTAGATCGCAGTAATAGGATGCGCCCAGTAGTTCGCAGCGCTCTATTTGAGCGAAGTCAGAGGCAGCCATATTGTTTTTGTAGCCAGGCTTAGACATTGAATCCATAGGACAAAAAGTAGGCTGTTAGAGCACAAATTGAATGGTATAAGCAAATCAACTTAAACATCAACTCTGCTTCAATTTTACATTCCACAGAACACACACGAGGCCATTGACAAACTTTCCAAACTTTTACAGTCATAGAAACCGGCAGAAAATGAAACCAGATTTTAAAGTACCTTGAGAGCATACTTCCGCCCATCGGCTTTCGAGTAGCATTCCACAACCTTGCCATTAATGCCGAGACCTAAAACGTTGTTCGACAGTTTGTAATCGTCTGTTATCGCCGTCTTTTTCGCTTGTAAGTTTTTCGACTGCACGTCGCCCATCATCTTTAGAGTAATGGTACAGAAATTCGAATGATTTACGACAATTTTGAAGAAACTTTAAACGCCATATAACATTAAAGGAACTAAACGGCAACCGGAAGTATCATACGACATATTAATCTATGGGAGATGCGATACGCGCAAGATTTCATTTAGCGCCATAATTAGTACGAATGTGACGCATCATTTTAAATAGTCAAGTTGCATGGCCTATAATAGGACAGGATTTGGAGGCCCAGGGTCACAACTAATTGTCAAGGCCTTTTTCAAATATCTTTTTGTCGAGCCAATTTCTTTCACTTCTCATGTGCACTTTCGAATTATCTCTTCATCTTTCTGTAAGAGATTAAATTAAAATAATATTGATATAATTATGTAGGCCTAGGCCTAATATAATAAACTAATAGTTAGGGGGAATTTTTGCTATTTTTTTCAATGGACTTGACAGGTGAATGTGGTCAAATCGAGTGATATTGTTAAAACAATTTTAATGTAGATTAAATATCAATTTGATAAGTTAAAACACCCCCTATAATCGTGCACTCGTCGGCGTCGTTCCGCTCGAATTCGTCCACCACCCATTCATTTGCTAAACCACCATAAAATAGGCCTACAAATTCCAAATCCTGGCTTCACTACCGCTCTAAGAGACTAAGAAAGTAACAATAGGCTATAATTTTATAGCCTAATAGCGTAGGTTACTGCATAGGCTACACTATCCACAGCAAATCGGATGATAAGAACAATAATAATTATTAACACTAAAATATTAGGTCTAGGCCTACTTAGGTTTAAGTGTTTGAATTAGCCTACGACTTACGAGTAGGCCTAAATCCATTTTTAAAAAATCACAAATGTCTCAAAAGCAATTTTAAAAGTTGATATTTTAAAATTAGGCTAATTGTTTACGATTCACTAGAACGACTGTCCCTGATGTTGATAGGCCTATTTTAATATGTTGTTTGTGCACAGGAGCGCCCCCAGGCATACGCACTTACGCAAGTGCGTACAGCGCTGAAAGGCTAACAAATTTAAAAAAATTAATTAAAGCAGCGGGGCCCCCAGGCGTAGGCCTACGCACTCACGCAAGTGCGTACAGCGCTGAAAGGCTAATAAATAAAATAAATAAAAATTACAAATTAAAGCAGCGGTGCCTCCAGGCGTAGGCTACGCACTTACGCAAGTACGCATAGCGCTGAAAGGCTAAAAAATTTAATTACAAAATTACAAATTAAATCGTAGACTAGGCCTACTACAAATGTAAGCTATGCGTAGGCTACACAATTCTGGGGCGCCGCTGTTTGTGCCTGATGTTTATTGGCCTAAATTAATTTTTTCCGGAATTTTTTTTTGCCAAAACTTTAAGCTCGATTATCTCGGAATTCACAAAAGTGGAGATACGCGAAAATAATTCTCTGGCGACGAATTTTCTCATTTTCTATTAAACGAACATAGGCCTACATGTGATGCTAGGCCCAAGAGTCCTTGTGCTAGGCCTATATCCACTCGTAGGCTCATAGCCGTTCGTTATGTGTAGTAGGCCTACAGACGACTAGGTGTTGTATATTCGGTTTATGATCCAACATTTACTGAATCAACGATGAAAACGATAAATCCAGTGATACCGCTCCAAATTTTAAGAAAAGCCAAGATGCGGTCTTTAAAAAAGCCAAGAAAAGCCAAGTTAATAATTATGGACTATATGCCACCAACGTCATCTTCACTTTAGTTGTTGTTTTCTTGAGTTCAGAATTTTTTTGCTTTTATGTGATCTTGTGAGCCATTAGAGCTGACTTGTTTGCATTTCTAGGATTAATGTCTATTGTTATTAATTAATAATTATAAATATATGTGATCAACTTATCATTTATCTTTATCAAGTTATTTGCGATTTTGCGCGGAATCTCGTCACAAATAACTAATATGCAGAGAGCAAACAGTTCAGAGAATAATAATAAGTCGGCTATAGGCCTATATAGGCCTACTAGCCAGGAGATGGAGCCATAGTTACATTATTGCTAAGATTGTTGTTATTTATTGGGTTATTGCTTAAATTATTGTTATTTAGTAGATTATTTCTAAGATTATTGTTAATTAGTGAGCAGAAAAAAGCCAAGTAAAAAGCCAAGGTCCTTTGAAAAAAGCCAATATCCCAAGATACGATTGAAAAGCCAAGATCTTGGAAAAAAGCCAAGGAGCGGTATCACTGGATAAATCAACTGAACACCGGATCCCGGATGTTGGACGAGAACTGTGCGTTAAACTAAAGCAAGTACGTAAGTAAGTATGTCAACTGATAAAAGCATGATATCCAACACCCTTATCCAGCTTCAGAGGCTATCTCACTAGTAGAGAAAATACTCATGACGTCGGAAACGATTGGTGCCTGGATGTCATCTAACCGCCTCAGGTTAAATCCTGGAAAAACACAATTTATTTGGGTTGGAAGTCGCGTGCAAGTTTACAAAGTGTAGGCTATATGCAAAATCTGCAACATTGCTTTCCTGGTATGACTTTTCTACCACTGAGCGTGATTTGGGTGTGACCTTGGACCACGAATTGACCCTTTCTGATCATGTGAGAAATGTATGTCGCACTTGCTTCTACCATCTTCGTCAGATTCGCTTGGTGCGTCGCTCGCTTACAACCAAAGCCGTCACTACTCTGATGCATTCATTTATATGCACGAGAGTTGATTATGGCAGTGCCATCTATGCGGGCTTAACCCTTTCATGCATTAATAAGTTACAATATGTCCTTAATGCTGCAGCTCGCCTGATTGGTGGCATACCAAAGTTTGGGCATATATCAAGTTTTATACGGAAAGAACTGCACTGGTTGCCTATGCAAAAACGTATTGAGTTTAAGATTCTAATGTTTATGCGTAGGCCTAATTGCTAGCTGGCCAACTACACTTATAATATTTTAGTTGTCCCTATGGGTAGAATCTCCACAGTGCTGCATAAGAGCTTTATGCTCTGGTCGGTCCGTCTTTCTGGAATAATTAGTTACCCAGTGGTATACGTAATGAATTTTTTTGTCTTTCTAAACCCTTTTTCCGCAAGCGTTTGAAAACCATTCTATTTCATTGTGAACTTTGTGGTTAATTGGTGTCAGGTCGGGAGCGCCTCTTGGAATTGTTCTTGAAGTGCATGGCTTGTATAAATTTGCAATTAGCCTACAATTACAATTACACGATTATGTAAGTAATAAATTCATAATTATTGTGTAGGCTATATGAAGGTATGCACATGCAGTGCTATGTATAATGTAGACTATAAGCTTATTCGTTCCAAAAACAACAGGCAACATGTCGCTGTAAGTGTAAGCCTATGCATTAACACAATAATAGCCTAATTATTGACAGTAAGATTAGACTAGGCGGTTGCGTTTGTTAGTAACGGCACTAAGTCTTGTTTTTTAAAATAACATTCTTGAGATAAAGTTCAATGTTGCATGCACACGTAGGCCTATATAATATTATCATTTTAAAATACGGTAAGATATAAATGATGGGTTTGCAATTTCAGCGACTATCATTTAAATGACCTTGCAGTTTAGTTGTCCCAAGCCTATGAGCTTAGCCTATCACTAAGTGCATGGGTGGAAGGGAAGTGCTAAATGGAATTGCAATTGATGACATTTCCATTGACCTAATTGTCACTGGCAGTGGGGGGAGCGGCAGCCTTGCATGGTGACATCATTTCAGGCGACATAATATGACATCAGAATATTCTGTGTGCACAGCATTGCAAGCAGTTCTTCGCACGGTCATGCATTTAACTAAAACACTGTTTGCACGGCGCTAACGACTTCAGATTAAACCAAACGACCGTGCGCATCTCCACCGAATTATAATGCCACCGATGGCTCCTGTTACTGCTGCTGCTGCTGACTTTCAAACATCAGTGTCACGTGACGCTACCTGCATTCCCCATCCTCAGTGCATGGTCCTGAGGCTGCAGAAGTGGCCTATACGCCAACCCACGCGACGTCAAAGGGTCCCCTAAACTGCTGGCGTACGGCTTTGGAGGGCGCCCTGCAGCGCTCGCTATCTATTGTAGTCTTCAGGAACGTTGGTCACGGACACTAACTCTTCTTCTTAGGAACACTTCATTCATGCGATAGAAAAACACTTCTCAGATGCACACGAGGAGCAACACCACGCTGAATAATTCGAATTTGCCTGACGAAAGCCAGACGTAAAAAAGTTTTAGCGAAACAATTCAGCAGCTTCGTGTCGCTAGACTTAGACCAATACTGCCATAGAACAATACTTTGTACCTCTCCTCTCAACAGCAAATCTAACAGTATAAGGAGATAGATCGCTAGACGTGCATAGAAAAAACATATGACTAAAATAACAGCAGGGTATACTGGTGACGTGAGTGAAGCCTTCAAGCAAGTGAGTGGTGTGACTTTGGAGTCTACGACCAGCGACCTTGAGGTTCATTTGGACTGGTAAGAGGTGAGGTTCCGTTGGACTGGTAAGAGGTAGCCTATACATAGAAGAGGATGCGATCAAAGAACAGTTCATCCTTCGACGGGGATGGTGGGGCCCCGATGGCCGTCTCCAACGGTCCATCGAACGACGGGCTCATCGCTGGGGGAGAGGGGAAGGAGAGGGGGAAGGAGGACGTGGACGAGAAACCGGATGTACCTCCACGGGACCAGTGGACGTCGAAACTGGACTTCATCTTCTCATGCGTCGGATACAGCATCGGACTTGGAAACGTCTGGAGGTTCCCTTACCTCTGCTACAAGAACGGAGGAGGTAAGACCGAAACACATCGACATATATACATGTATATAATCATAATATTATATTATAATAGTAATTATATACAAGTATACAAGTATGTATATCCTAAGTATGAGTATATAATATATATCCAGATGTAGGCATATATATAGGGGACTTAAGCCCTCCCCCATAGCCCAACGCTAGTTACGTCCCTGGAGCATTGCCCTGCTTTTAGGCTAACTGTGAGACTATACATGTAGGCTATCTGCAATTCTGCATTAGCTTACATAATAATTATTGATTGAGTTGAGCCTTGATTTTGTAATGCGGAGAATATATAATTATGGAGATTCTCTCGAGATGCCGTGAGAACATCTGCTGAAGAAGACTGAAGAAGTGCAAGTCGTCCACGCATGCGCACACTGATTGATATTGGCGTTTAATAAACATTAAAGTAGGACTAATAATTATAATAATCTATGAAATGACATGGTGAAGAAACTTGCAAGAGAAGATTAACAATGAGGTAGGAATAATAGCCTGATGGAAAAGAGCGAAGGGAAGTGAGGTGAAGGGTAGGGAAGAAGAGGAGGAGCAGGAGGAGAAGGAGGAGGTGGAGGAAGAATAAGAAGAGCAGGAGGAAGAGGAAGAGGAACAGGAACAGGAAGAGAAGAAGGAGGACGAAGTAAAAGAGGACGAGTAGGAGCAGGAAGAGATGGAGAAAGAGGAAGAAGAGCAGGAAGAGGAGGAGGAAGAGGAGTACAAAGAGGATGAAGAGGACGAGGAGGACGAGGAGCAAGAAAAGTAAGAGGTCGTGAAACCTGAGGACTGAAGAAATCGAAGTGTGGAATGCATACAATAAATAACATTTCAATTATAGCCTATAGGCCCTATACTGTATGTAAAGAGATAGGCTATTGCAAAGTGATTGCGAACCTTTTTCGGGCAACAAAAAGCGATTTAATACCAACCATTTCTTGTCGTGCCACTTAGTGACCTATAGATTTATGAAGCGAACTGTAGCCAAAGTTCTGTCAAACCAATGATGGTAGTCTTACTGTTACGATAAGAATTAATTAAAAATTCATTCGCAGATTCCTGAAAAACTGAGTAAATCTCCGTTGAAAGAGTTCGAAATTTTAAATTTCTGCTGCGGACTGTTCGAAATAAGAATAAAAAAACATGCATGTGGTAGGCCTAGGCTATACCGATTTGACTTGATAACTTATGGATAAGTCGCTAAATAACGTCCCTCTGTGTTTCAGGAAATAACTAGCCTATTGTTCAGAATCAAATCCTATTATTTTAAGATTTTGCGTCTCTGCATAAGCATGTGGAGAAAGTAGGCTATATTGCAGCTACCACAATAGTCTAAAATTGTGAACAATTTTTCGAAGACGACTAAAAAAAGGCCTTGATAAATTTTCGCCAACAAACCCACACTATAAAAAAATTGTCTAAAATTTTCCATGTGAACAATTTTTCGGAGTGGTGAGTTTGTGTTTAGGACACACTGCATATGAGGCCCATATTGTGGAATTATGGATGATGCTTTTTAGGGACTGTCGCTGGTGTTGAAAGTGTTTGCTTCAAGGTTACTTTATTGTTGGTGACAGACTACAGCAGTATTATTGCAAAGAAGAAGATGGAGGAGAAAGAGGAGGGTGACAACTAAGACGTGAAGTATTGAAGGTCGTATTAAAAACCAAAGTGGTTCAGGGACATCAGAGGGGGAGGGGTGGCTGGAAAGAAGAGATCACAGCTAAGCTATAGAAATAAGAGAGAGAGAATCGGTTGTAAGTCGTTTGCGATTGGTTGAAATGCGAGTCTCTTCGCTGCTGCAGTCTCTCGACTCGCACAAATCTTGTGAGTTGGTGAGAGTCGCAGCAGCAGCAGTGCGATCTGCTGGTGCGACTCGCACCTGAATAAACAAAAGTCTTGCGGAGTCTTATAAGACTAAACGACGACGATGATCGGCGACCACAAATTTTCATTTGATGGGCGTTTAGTATTTCGACAAAACAAAAACCAATAAACAAATGAAATGTGTAAGCTTATTTTTTCAAACGGTCGAGTCGTTCACGATCAGATAAGAAGAAACGTCGAATGGTGCGCATTCTTTAGAAAGCTCTCTGTGGGTGGGGGTGGGGTGGGGTGGGGGTGGGGTGGGGTGGGAAGGGTCGCGCATGGGGTGGGAAGGGTCGCGCAGGTGGTCGCCCTTAGACTGGCCTTGGACTATGACGCTGCTGTTTGCCTGCTGTATAATACGTATTTTTGAATTTCGCACTTAATTCATTCGCTCGTTCGTTCTGTCATTTATTCCTTCAGTCCTTCATTACTTCCTAAATTTTCTTCATTCATTCACTCATTCATTCATTACTTCCTTCCTTCCTTCCTTCCTTCCTTCATTCATTCATTCATTCATTCATTCATTCATTCATTCATTCATTCATTCATTCATTCATGCATTCATTCATTCATCATTCTCTGAACCGTCTTCGTTTTCGCCTATCATCTTCTTTACCTGTCCAAGAACAATGACTATTGTCGTATTTCCGGCTGTAATAATAGTCCATTATTATAAAAGTATGAGCCCCAAAATCTGGTTTAGCACATCGCAACCTATAGAGGCCAAAACTTTCGTTTGCTCATTGACCTCATTAGAGGGAAGGACCTTTGACAAAAAATACAGAGATGGTCGGGTTTTTTTAAAAGACGATTACAGCTTGAACCACTGTAGCTAGAGACATGACCTATCTCTATGGAGTAGTGCGATTTTTTGCTATAGGCATAGTTGCTGCTGCGTTATGTTTTTGTATCGTCAAAAATACAGGTGTTTACTCACTAAAAGTGAAATGATTTTTGTTCTGTCTGAAATGTTTTGGTACAACTTGGCTTTTGTACGTAACTATGAAAAACCGTTATCTTCTAAAATGTGATTTAAAAACTCGTACTTTTGGTAAAAAATATTAGCGAAAACCCTAAGTTAGAGGTTACCTTTTTTGACCCAGCCTGTGGCATACAAATTTCGCATGCTTGCAAGATTCAAACTAAAACCATAATAATTATTATAAACAGAAAGTCACAGAATGGCAGAATGCAGTTGGTTAATTTATTCCTATCGCGAATTTACTTCTTGACAGATGCGATATACACGTGTGCACAATGCAGTATATTATAGCCTACGTTACCAAACTATGGGTCGTTGGGTTAAGCAATTTTTGCTCAATTTAAATTATCCCATATCTTTAATCTACAATAATAAATCCTCGGAGTAGACCCTATATATTACGTAGGCTAATCGGCTGCATATGTGTGTACGCGTGATTTATGCCAAGTTCTGCTATTGCATAAATTACATGAAATTCTTAAGTCGATAAGCATAGGCGTACGAGGCGGGAGTCCAGAGGGGGCAAATGCCTATGTCGATAAGCACCAGTGTGACCCTGTTGCCATTGTAAGGGTATGGGGCACATGAAAACGGGCAAAATATTTCTATCGACGATTATTTTTTAGCTGCTGAATATGCAGATAAAAGTTCTATTCGAGACTGCGCCAAAAAGCTGCTATTGCGTAGCGCCGTAGGCTACGTGCTATGAGCTGTGGTTACGTTATGTAATGCATGGCTTGTCCGTTGCTTTTAATGTCTTGCGAATCTAAAGCTTACAAGAGATTTTAAAAAATGGATGAATGATGGCGGACATTGATGATAACCATGATCATAAAAATAAAGTAAAAAGATAATGATGATAGTAGTTATTATAATTGTATTTGTAATCAATACTAAAAATCATAGTGATGATGATGACGATGATGATGATGATGACGATGATGATGATGATGATGATGATGATGATGATGATGATGATGATGATGATGATGATGATGATGATGATGATGATGATGATGATGATGATGATGATGATGATGATGATGATGATGATGATGATGATGATGATGATGATGATGATGAAGATGATGATGATGATGATGATGATGATGATGATGATGATGATGATGATGATGATGATGATCATGATAATGATTTAAAAAAAATTAAAAGGAGAAGACAAAAAAAGGAGTGCAATAACAGTAGCAATAAATGGGATACGAGTTTTGCTTCGCTTGAGACTGTTGTCTGTCGCTGAAGCAAGGCTGCTGACCTCAGGGGAGGGGGCACCTCTGCTCCTCTTCATCTTATTTTTGACTAACGTCTGCAGGACCAATTGGTCAGTCCGCAGGCGGCTCCTAATAGTATTAATCGGTGACCGTGGGTCAGTCAATGGTCAATTGCTTCGGATGAGTCTTCTTCTTCACGGGACGATAACTTTGATGGCCTTGACCCCCAACGACCATCAGTCCATCTTCTCTTCACATCATATATCACGCTCAGCAGCAGCAGCAGCAGCAGCAGCAGCAGCAGCAGCCACCTGCTGTGTTGCTGCACAGATAGATGAGGTCACAACTCACGAGGATGGATGGATGGAGAAGGGGGAGAGGTGGGTTTCCGGTGACAGTCGTTTAGGAATAATAAATTAATGGAAATCGGCGAAAACTTACACCCAGCCACACGCACCGATCACCCATCGCCATTGCCATAGCCATTGCCATTGCCATAGCCATTGCCATTGCCTCTGCTGCTGCTCCTCCTACTCCTCTTCTCTCTTCCTCCTCTCATCCCTGTCCTGTTCCTCCTCCTCCTCCTCCTCCTCCTCCTTCTTCTCGTCCTCCTCTTGCTCCTCCTCTTACTCCTTCTCCTCCTTCTCTCCTCCCCTTCCTCCTCCTTCTCCTCTTCCTCTTACTCCTCCTACTCCTTCTCCTTCTTCTCTCCTCCCCTTCCTCTTCCTTCTCTTTCTCTTGCTCTTGCTCCTACTCATGCTCCTCTATATTCCATTTCGATAGGACATGAATGATTGCCCAGTGCTGGGCTCAGGCAGGCAAGGCTTTAGGACCAGGAGAGCGAAGGGCAGATTCATACACCTACGTAGGCCTAGAATCTACCCACCATCCATTCATCCACCCATCCATCTGTACACATGATCCACGCAACAAGCCATAATTGACGAATTATCATCAGCGACCGATTTAGACAACGCGTCCAACATCTGCCGATGGTCTTACTCGTATTTTATGCATGCATCCTAGTATACTCGCACACACGTCTAAATATTACACATAGATCTATATAAGTATATATTATGCACTTTTCCTATGCACAGGCATATACTACATAGGCTATTAATTCACCTTTATGCACAGTTTCTGACTTTATTTATGCGGTGTCAATGTACGTGTGGAAAAGAGTCTTTTCTCAGGCCTTCAGCGAAACTGTAAACGTTCGACATGCAAATTGCTCACTTTGATCACAATTACGATTTTGAGTTTCGTGCATTCAGATAGTACGAGATAGACCATAAATAACATTTTAGACGTCAGATTTGCGTAGGAAATTGTGCCTCGTACAAAAGACAAAGGTCGAATAAAAAAACAAGTAGGCTATAGAGTCTAATGATGAATTAATTCATGAAATGAAAAAGAGACGAAAACAGATCTGACAGCCAAAACGTTTTGAGGGAGAATAATTCAAATAATCGTCCATCAATATAAAATTCTGAAGGCTGTTTTTAAAGAATTTTTAGAACTGCACAACTCCTTTCCTTTCCCATCATCCATAGCAAATTAGGCCTAGGCCTACTTCCAATCGGAGGACAATGACCTTTTTGCTAGTTTTCACTGTACAGCAGTGTTTCTACAACAGCACAAATTCATTTAGAACTGCACATTTTGTGTACAACTGCGCGTTAAAAAAGCCCTGGCTACATATTGTCCCATTCACTGAATTTTGTTCCAGCCATTTCCCATGCATATTTTGTTCCAATAATTTTCCCATGCATTTAGTGGATGCATTTGTTCCAAGCATTTGTCCCATTGCTGCCCGCAATGGCCCGCATGCTCTGTAATCATCTGGCATCGGAATGCTCGCTCCTAACATCTGGAACGAATACCGGTTTTGTTTTTTGCATTAATGCGTTTCGTATACGCATAGGCCTACACTATGATGGATGACATTGACCATTTTGTATGTCAATGGCCTTTTCTATTAGTTCTATTTTCTAGTATTTCTAGTGGCAGCCTTACAACTGTAAAATACATCTAGAACTGTACATTTTGTCAAGATCTTCACGCCAAGAAAGCCCTGTTTAGCATCAGTTAGTTAGGAGCACTGAGCAGCGCTAAATAAATTAACTAAATAAAATAAAATAATAAATTAACACAGTAGCACAGAAGCCGACGTATAACGATGGGAGTCGTATAATTATGCACTGTGAGGTCCTGTGCTCCATTTGTGTGCAAACTTATAGCCTATTTCTTGCAGTTCCTAAGTGTAAGCTTACATATGCATAATATCTACCTACAGATGCATGGATCGTTGTTTACGTGACTGTAACAAAACACAGTGAAAGGGTATCACAACAGAAGTTCGATACTGCATTTAAGAAACAAATACAGCGTAGAATTTCATATATAGCCTACATTGCTCTATAGGTCTATAGATATATATATATATATAATATGTATATATATGTATACATACATATACATGTATTGTTGGTCTCTATGTTGATGCATTCTTATTACGTTATCGTTGCAGTGCGAACCTTACACTTTGGATGTCATCGACATTCTTTCTGTTACACTGTCTCCTCGCTACACACACACACATACACACACACACATACACGCACGCACACGCACACACACACACACGCAAGCACACACGCACACACGCACACACACGCACGCACACACACGCACACACACACGCACACACACCCACACACACACACACACACACGCACACGCACGCACACACACCTACACACACACACACACACACACACACACGCACACACACGTACACACGCACACACACACACACACGCACACACACACATGACTTGTATACCTAAGCTTATCGAATTGTCCTGATGCAACAACAGACAGAGAGATCTCCGTTTAAGTATATATAGCAACCCAATACGCAGCAGTAGCCTATGATAGCACAGGGGCTTATAGGGCTATAGATATCTGCGTCACACGATGACATGACATGCAGTGTGTGCTGTTGAGTGTCATCTCCTAAGAGTCGAAAAGGACATTAATCCAAAGTGTTTGTTTCTCAACCGTTCAATAGTGATATCATTCATCCGCCACCGCCACACTTAAAATGCCACACATATTATATGCGCCTACCATGGCTTTTTTAACGTGCAGTTCAACACAAAATGTGCAGTTCTAAATGGATTTGTGCAGTTGTAGAATGTAGAATCACTTCTCTGCCGTTAAAACTCGGTACGTGACGTTTGGGCGCCGCCGTTTGGGCGCCGGCCGTTTGGGCGCCGCCGTTTCGGCGCCGGCCGTTTGGGCGCGACGCCGTTTGGGCGCCGTACGTTTCGGCGCGGAAGAAGAACCTTGACGTTTGTACATATAATTACATACGAAAGAGGAATAGCTCATAACTTTTTGATGGAATCTTAAAGTATCGCTGAACGACATGAACTGTCATTAAATGTAGAACGCTGTTCATAAACATTCGCTTCTACAGCATTACCTTTTCGAGCATTACGTCGACCGTTGAACATTTGAAACTAATTACTGTATCTCTATAACGCTTTTAATAACCATAATCTTTTAAAACATTGGGTTTGTGAACATTAAATGGAACATTGAACTTCTGAAAGTAATTCAGTTCTTTGTGGAATGCTTTTATTTAACATCAAATCATTCCCTTGGGTAACATGATGTGTTAACATTAAATTTAACAATGCACATTACAAAACATAGCTGAATTAAAAATTCCTGGACAAATAAAGAGTTTTAAGTGCTATTTCATTACATAACTTCTTCCGCGCCGAAACGTACGGCGCCCAAACGGCGTCGCGCCCAAACAGCCGGCGCCGAAACGGCGGCGCCCAAACGGCCGGCGCCCAAACGGCGGCGCCCAAACGTCCTGATCCGGTTAAAACTAGTTTTAAAAGGCAATTTTCCTCCGATTGAAAGTAATTTACCATGGAGGATGAGAAAAGAAAGAATGGATTGTGCAGTTCTAAAATTCCTTTAAAACAGGGGCCTTGAGTCTACTGCCCGCAACGTCACTTTTGCATAGACATTACCGGTACTGCGATTGGAACATCCGCTTAGAAATTTTATATTAAACAGGACTACTTTTGAGGAATTTTTTGAACTGCACAATAATTCCTTTCCCTTCATCCATGGTAAGCTACTTCCAATCGGAAGACAATGACCTTTTTGCTGGTTTTAACTGTACAGAAGTGCTCCTATACAACTGCACATTTTGTGTACAACTGCACGTTAAAAAAATCCTGTGAGTCTATTAAATTCAATCTAACATCGTCATCGTGTAATATATATATATACATGTGTATATATATATGTATTATGTATATATATATATATATATATATATATAGGCTATATAAAAGCTTAGTTACAGTCTCGTTCTATAAACTTACGGAGGCTATTCAATAGGCTACAACGGGTCTAGGCTTGACATGCTTTACAGTGGCGGCGTTACCATAGGTCGGGTGCGGCAGGTCACCTACCAATTTCACGCTTGACCTGCCGTATGACCTACCAAAAAACTCCCTGGAACGTTTAATATTTCTTTAATTAAATATCTTCGATCTGCTGAATAACTCCCATGACCCTGACGCGACCTCCTGCTGAAATTGCACTGGTGTTTTATAACCAGACAAAAATAATGACGTCAGTGAGCGTTCTCATGACCGCATTGATATCTGATACCACCAGATTACGCACGTTACCTGGTTTTTTTTTTCTTAGCGTAGGCTATACGTACTGTGCGCGTACCTTATTATGCCATACGATGTCGAATGCCAATATCAATTCAATACATTTTGGGAGTCTGGGGTGACTTTTAGAACCCCGCCAGGAGATCGTGAGTACTGCAGGGGCTGGATACCCAAGAACACACCGTATTTAGGCCTAAGTAGCAGCTCAGAAATTTTCTGGTCACGCAAAGACTGCCTAAAAGGCCAAAAATAGAGAATGCTTCAATCCTGCCTCATTTCAATCCTATGCAATTTGAACGATGGACGGTTTTCGAGTGATTTAATTCAAAATCTCTCGTCTGTTCAGTTTCAGACACAGTGTCATTGGAATAACTGGAACTATCGGCGCTACTATATACACTCATAATTCCAGCGGCCTCGTGATATCCCACATGATTAATATTTTTTCCAAAAGACTATGATTTCCATGGATGTACATGTATAAGCCTAGACTACTGATTTTTTTCTTACATAATAATGCTGTATAATGTACATAGACCTGTAGCCTACTATCTGCAACAGTGCACTGCAACTGCAATTGCGACATTTTACTTTTGGATGACGTATGTAAGGACAGAGGAGTTACGCAAAACAAATCAACAGCAGAAGTCCAGCGTGACATGAAAAACAACTTTGGCTTCCAGGAGGTGACTATTATAGGTTACAGAGTGAGGTTGACAAAGTGTCGTGAGTCGGAAGAACGACAAATCGGGATATTTTCCGGCTGTATTTATTTCGTCGAAATCCAAGAACCCTGGGAAGATGGAACCTGGAGAGTATTACCGTGAGATGCGGATACATAATTCCTATGTCACATCAAATCGATCCTCGCCCCCCCCCCACCCCGTACCTCCCCCTCCCTCTGCTGACGATGATACGGATGACATGATTCTTCGCTTCATTTATTCGCGTATCATTTTCCACGTTTTCCAGGCTCCTATAATAGTCATCATCCATCCTTTCATATATAGTCTTAACTATTTTTTCTGTGTGTGTGTGTGTGTGTGTGTGTGTGTACGTCTCACTATCTTTCTGTCTCTGTCTCTGCCTCTGTCTTTGCCTTTGCCTTTGCCTCTGTCTCTGTATCTGTCTCTGTATCTATATGTATCTGCCTCTGCCTCTGTCTCTGCCTCTGTCTCTGGCTCTGCCTCTGTCTCTGTCTCTGCCTCTGTCTCTGTCTCTGTCTCTGGGTCTGTCTCTGTCTATGTCTCTCTATGTCTTTGTCTTTGTATCTGTCTCTGCCTCTGCCTTTGCCTCTGTCTCTCTGCCTCTGTCTCTGCCTCTGTCTCTGTCTGTGTCTCTGTCTCTGCCTCTGTCTCTGTCTGTCTATTCGTTTTTCATTTCCTTCATACTTTCAATTAACTATGTTTGCGTCACTTCTCTTCTCCTCCAACCTGCATGAGCCAAAGGATTGTGACATTTTTATGAGGTTCCGGAGGTCTCCAATCCTCCATATCGCGCTTCCCAGGCATCCATTGTTTATTTTGTTTTCCTCACATGTTTATTTAGTTCGGGCGACATTCTTGACCCCCGAGGGTGGGTGTATCATCAGAGAGAGTTAAGACAACTGCTGAAGGAACCACGCAATTGTTACTCAATTCTCAACTGCTATGACGTGGCGGGTGTTGATTGTTGAAGGTGATGATGGAGATTCAGCGGGTGGGTGAGACCCAGTGTTTAATCTAGTTCCCACCCGCTGGGGGGGGGGAATTCAGGTTTCTGGGGGGGGAGACAATCGAGCGTCCGAAGGACGCTCGTGAGGCGCGTAGCGCCGAGACCCGCAGGGGGAGGGGTATGGGGAGGGGGATGTTCCACTCCCCATCAGAAACTTTTTGAATTTCCACATTGCAATGGTAGCATTTTAAGGTATCATCTTAACAAAATACCTGTACTTTTTCAGAGCCCCATCAGAAACTTTTTGAATTTCCACATTGCAATGGTAGCATTTTAAGGTATCATCTTAACAAAATACCTGTACTTTTTCAGAGCCCCATCAGAAACGTTTTGAATTTCCACATTGCAATGACAGCATTTTAAGGTATCATCTTAACAAAATACCTGTACTTTTTCAGAGCCCCATCAGAAACTTTTTGAAATTCCACATTGCAATGGTAGCATTTTAAAGTATCATCTTAACAAAATACCTGTACTTTTTCAGAGCCCCATCAGAAACTTTTTGAATTTCCACATTGCAATGGTAGCATTTTAAGGTATCATCTTAACAAAATACCTGTACTTTTTCAGAGCCCCATCAGAAACTTTTTGAATTTCCACATTGCAATGGTAGCATTTTAAGGTATCATCTTAACAAAATACCTGTACTTTTTCAGAGCCCCATCAGAAACTTTTTGAATTTCCACATTGCAATGGTAGCATTTTAAGGTGTCATCTTAACAAAATACCTGTACTTTTTCAGAGCCCCATCAGAAACTTTTTGAAATTCCACATTGCAATGACAGCATTTTAAGGTATCATCTTAACAAAATACCTGTACTTTTTCAGAGCCCCATCAGAAACTTTTTGAATTTCCACATTGCAATGACAGCATTTTAAGGTATCATCTTAACAAAATACCTGTACTTTTTCAGAGCCCCATCAGAAACGTTTTGAATTTCCACATTGCAATGACAGCATTTTAAGGTATCATCTTAACAAAATACCTGTACTTTTTCAGAGCCCCATCATAAACTTTTTAATTTCTACATTGCAATGGTAGCATTTTAAGGTACCATCTTAACAAAATACCTGTACTTTTTCAGAGCCCCATCAGAAACTTTTTGAATTTCCACATTGCAATGGTAGCATTTTAAGGTATCATCTTAACAAAATACCTGTACTTTTTCAGAGCCCCATCAGAAACTTTTTGAATTTCCACATTGCAATGGTAGCATTTTAAGGTATCATCTTAACAAAATACCTGTACTTTTTCAGAGCCTTGTCAGAAACTTTTTGAATTTCCACATTGCAATGGTAGCATTTTAAGGTATCATCTTAACAAAATACCTGTACTTTTTCAGAGCCCCATCAGAAACTTTTTGAAATTCCACATTGCAATGACAGCATTTTAAGGTATCATCTTAACAAAATACCTGTACTTTTTCAGAGCCCCATCAGAAACTTTTTGAATTTCCACATTGCAATGGTAGCATTTTAAGGTATCATCTTAACAAAATACCTGTACTTTTTCAGAGCCCCATCAGAAACTTTTTGAATTTCCACATTGCAATGACAGCATTTTAAGGTATCATCTTAACAAAATACCTGTACTTTTTCAGAGCCCCATCAGAAACGTTTTGAATTTCCACATTGCAATGACAGCATTTTAAGGTATCATCTTAACAAAATACCTGTACTTTTCCAGAGCCCCATCATAAACTTTTTAATTTCTACATTGCAATGGTAGCATTTTAAGGTACCATCTTAACAAAATACCTGTACTTTTTCAGAGCCCCATCAGAAACTTTTTTAATTTCCACATTGCAATGACAGCATTTTAAGGTGTCATCTTAACAAACTGCCTGTACACTTTTCAGTGCTTATAAGAGTGGACTTCAATAAATATAAGCAACACTTAACAAATATTTTGGGGGGTTATTTCCACACTGTAATGGTAGGCCTCCTCTTTTAAGGTGCCATTTTAGCAAAATAACTTCATTAAACTATTCAGTACTGATAAAAAAAGTGTTTTAGGATCTAATATAATATATGATTATAATTACAATAAAAATATTTTTATGTATCAGTTCAGCAGCTCAGTTCTCTTGTTGCTGAGTTATTCTAATGAATAAATGCAGACATGAATAATTGAATATAATAGTAGCCTATATAAGCTGACTTTTCAGCACTATATCATTTTAACCCTGTTTTCCAAGATGGTCCTGAATTGCTGACCAGGACATACTTTCTGAAATCATATTTAATGATACACAAACCAACCAAGAACTAATAAACTACCGGTGCCAAATTCAAGAAACCATGTGTAGTAGTGATGTTGTTTTTAGGTTTTACTATATATGTGTTCAAATAATAGGACCAAACATTTTGAAATTTTAGGCCTAGAGTTTAAAATTTGAAGGATACCACTGGTGAGAAGCCATTCAGTTGTACAAAAGTAGTATTTGTACAAATATTAACAGTAAGTTATTCTCATTTAGCAGGATTGTAACCATTGACCATATAATAATAAATAATATTACAGTATATTATAACAATTCACGTAATATGATGATGTAAACAGCCACTAAAACTATAAGCATTTTGTCAAATTTTCTGGAGGGGATGTCATATCTGTTTTTAGTTGTGCAAAAATAGTGTTTATACAAATATAAACAGTAAGTTATACTAATTGCAACATGATAGTATCATATATAATAATAGTAAATAATAAATAATAATCATATAATAGTAAATAACATCACGGTATATTATAACACTTCATATAAAACAACGATGAAAATAGTAACTGAAAACCAATGTCATTTTGTAAAAATTTTCTGGGGGGGGGGAAATGTCAATCCTGGGGGGGAACTTTCCCCCCCCCCCCCAGAGACGTCTAGATTAAACACTGGGTGAGACCCAACCTGTTCCGTATCCTGTGGCGGATTCTCAAATGAACAAACAAGGTCGTGGCCCAAGAACGAAACATTCCAGAGGACGAAAAAAATTGGAAATTTACGGTTAAAAATTGAGCATTAAATCAAAACCAATAAAACTGCCATGGCGAGACAAGAAATAAGTAAATGTAATCGTTTGCGAGATTAGTTTAAGTAAATACTTTCGGCAATAAATTTTAAGCACGACAAAAAAAACCTGGCCTATTAAGGGTTGGAGCGAGTGACAGATGATATACCGACGAACGGCTGAAAGGACAACGTGGATCATTTCGACCATAGTCTCAATTATAATATTATTATTATTGGTCGGATTCCTAATTTTATGACTGAATTCATCTTCCAGATGCCCTTCGGCAGGACGCTGAAATCCAGAGAAAAAGAAGCACGTGGGCGACAATGAGGTGGAGCGATGAAAGCAGCACCAAAAGGAAGAAGTGGTTAAGTACAAGAAGAGGAAAGAGGAAGGGAGGAAGACGCCTAGGAAGAA
>OX243814.1:32508974-32531474 GCA_945859605.1 Lumbricus rubellus
CAGCGGTGTTGCCATGGGCAACGTGCGACAATTGGTGGAACACTGCCAAGTGTCAGTCGGACTACATCCGGTGCAATGCCACTGCCAACGAAACTATCACGGTTATCTTCAACGGAACAAACGTCACGAGACTCTGTTCTGCAGACGCCACGTCACCAGTCAGGGAATTCTGGGAGTAAGTTGACTACTGTAGAAGTGTATCGAACAGGTGATTAACACTGTTCGTCCGAATACGAATAATTGGACGGACTATGCGGCCGAATACTGTTACGAATAGAGTACAAAATAGGTTGACTGACATAATTCAGGCACTGGACTCAAAGAATGAGACTAGTGACAATGTGATATCATGGTCCAGGCTCAAAAAACAAGAGCAAGAACAAGAAGAAGAGGAAGAGGAGGAAGAAGAAAAATAATATTAATATTGGCAGTGCTTTAAAAGTAATAATAGCAGCAGAAATAGTAGTGGCAGCCAGGGTGAGAATTGCCGGGGGGGTTGGGGGGTTCTACCCCCCAGTCTTTTTTAGAGCCCCATGTTAAAGTATGTTTTTCATACCACAATTTCAAGTTTATCATAGGCCAACCCCCCAGTTATTTTTCCACAATTCTCATACTGGTGGCAGCAGCAGCAGCAGTAGTAGCAGTAGTAGTAGCATTATAGCAGTAGTAGTAGTAGCAGTAGTAGCAGCAGCAGCAGCAGTAGTGGCAGAAGCAGTAGTATTTTAAAATAACAATGATGTCACTATAGTAATGTTGTAATGTTATGTTTTGGATAGATTGAATGCGCTGCAGATAACTTCCGGTGTCCATGAAGCAGGTGAAGTTCGTTGGCCCTTGGCCTTGACCTTGCTGCTCGCATGGGTCGTCTGCTACTTCTGCATCTGGAAGGGTGTCAAGTGGACGGGAAAAGTGAGTCACACCTAACAAGGGAAGAGTCCTACGTCGTATTTATATAGCGCCATGACTTTGATTTGAAAAACTCCAGATGAATTTTCTCGTCAATGATTCTTTGCTGTATGCTCGTATTAATTTTGTGTTGGATTTTGTATAAGTCAGGAGTGGAAGCAATAGTTCTTCTTCTTAAAATTGATTTCTCTGTATTTTGTTAAAATATTCATTTAGTGATTCATGTGTAGCCTACTTTCTTTCTTTCTTTTTCTCTCTCTATCTCTTTCATTTCTTCTTTTTTCTTTCGTTTTCCATCTATCTATCTGTCTATCTGTCTGTCTGTCTTCTGTCTATCCACCAGTTTAGTCTGTCTGTCTGCCTGCCTGTCTATCTATCTATTCATCTATCTATCCAACTGTTTTGTGTGTCCACTTCGAAAGAACGTTTTTGTTATTTTGGTGCAATAAAATTGATGGTCGTGGTTATCCATCTATCCATTCATCTCTCATCTATCCATCTATCCATTCTAATCACCCATCCATACATCCATTCATTCATCCATCAATCCATCCATCCATCTATCTTTCCACCCATCCATCCTTCAATTCCTTCAATTTGTCTATCCTGTCTGGAACAATGTACTAAAGATCATAGTTATATCTGCTGCTGTCGTATCTTTCCAGGTAACTTGGTTCACTTCGTTGTTTCCATATGTCTTGCTCTTCATCCTTCTCATTCGAGGTGTAACATTGGATGGTGCAACGGATGGGATCATCTACTATCTCTATCCTCGATTCGATAAACTCATCAACTCAACCGTAAGATATCTGACATTACAATTATAATATTATAATCATTGTTTTCCAATTACTAAAACTCAACAAAAGAATCTCATTTATTGAGAGCCTAGCGAACAATGCATTTTCCCCACATAATATCAAACAAACATCACAATTAATGTGATTAAAAATTAACTATTTCCAATCGGACTCTCTTATCTGATTGATGATAGCCTTATCTGATCCTAACATAAAAAGTTAAATGGTCATTTCTTGTGTATCAACAATTTCTACTGCACAAAATAATGCATAGGCCTACATGCATAGAAACGTATGACTGTGGCGAACATTTCTAAGCCGTTTCCTCGATGCGATTCCTGACTCTTCCGACCTTAACGTCCTTCCAATGCTTCCATACAGCGGGAAGACCGATATTTTGATCTGATGGGTACTTAAATCAACTCTTTTATGCTCATTCAAGTTCATGTTGTTTTAAGTCGACCTCTTTGACTGTTTCACTTCCCATGAGGCATGTCTTCATACGCACTTATACGCATGTGTATCTAATGTTTCGGTGTGTGTATGTGTGTATATATATATGTGTGTGTGTGTATGTGTGTGTGTGTGTGTATGTGTGTGTATGTGTGTATGTGTGTGTGTATGTGTGTATATATATATGTGTGTATGTGTGTATGTGTGTGTATGTGTGTGTATGTATGTGTGTGTATGTGTGTGGGTATGTGTGTGATGGTTAGCTGGTAATTCCGTCTCTTCTTCCATTTCTTCTATAGGTCTGGATCGATGCTGCCACTCAGATCTTCTTTTCCTATGGCCTCGTCTTGGGAGCTCAGATCGCTCTCGGCAGCTACAACAAGTACCACAACAACGTTCTCCGGTAAGTCCCCTCCTCATCCTCCTCCCTTCTGACGAAGGACGTCCACGAAATCCAGCTGATCCAGAACACAACTGCAGGTCAAACACTTATGAACCTGTGCAGTATGCGCACAGTCAAGGCCGTAGCTATATGGGGGTGTTTGAACACCCCCCACCCCAAATGGAAAAAGGAAAAAGTAATATACCGCATTTACTGGCACATGATGTAGAAACCATGAAATAAAACCATGAAAACATCCCCGAAATGAAAAATGTAAAAAATAGGCCTAATAGAATGCATTCACTAGCACATAATGGGAAAAAACATGAAATTATAAACTCAAGGTGATAAATCTGTGATCATAAATTGAAAAATGACAAGAACAACGTATTGACTAAACCAGAAATCGAAATTGATAATTTGACAATAATTATTATTCAGCTAATTAACTAATTGGGCTGATCGACGGAGCGTACGAAAAGTTACAGTCTGCAAGTTGCATGGGCAGAGTTTATCAGGGGCTATAGGGGCTAACCCGGCTAAGCCCCCCCCCCCAAAGGCCCAGACTCGAAAACACATTCGGTGAGAATGTCTTTTTCACGAACGAAACTTCAATCGAAAGACTAAAAAAGGTCATCAACTTTTTTGGCCGAGAAAATAGTACGGTTTTTATGAGAAGCCAAACTCTGCCCACCATGGTATATGCAGTAAGTTGTGTCGCTCCATTCCAGTGGCGGCGCCAGGATTTCAGGTTTGGGGGGGCTTCAGCCCCAAGCCCAACTAGAATTTTTTATGAAGCGCCGAAGGCGCGAAGCTGCGAGTGCCGAAGGCACGAAGCCCATACCGACTAGGGGGTCTGGGGGAGCGTCGTGAGCTCCCCAGCGGGGTCTGGGGCGGAGCCCCAGCCGCCAGCGCATTTTTAGCTCTGTTGACATCAACTTGAGCCCTTTTTAGGCTCTTTTTGCCAGCTATTTATGAACGATAAAATTATGAAAACTTAAATAAAAAGTCGTTTTGCAGAGTCGCACACTAGCTACCGGTATAAGAATATAAAAATTTTGTTGTAAAAGAAATGGACTCAGCATTTAATATAATCACAAAAGTTAAAAGTTTAGGCCTACAGCCTAACACGTTCTAAAGTATAGGCCTACTGTCATATGGGTAGGCCTACTATATAAAAAAACCTAGGGGCATGTCACATATAGGGTTTTTTACAACGCTAGGATTTCAGGTTTAGGGGGCTGAAACCCGAGCCCTTCCTCCCAGGAGCGCAAGTAGAAAATTTTCGTTAAGGGCGGTATTTTTGCATGCGCTGGAGACAGCTGCGAGTGCCGATTGCACGAAGGTCATACCGGCTAGGGGGTCTGGGGGAGCGTCGTGAGCTCCCCCAGCGGGGTCTGGGGCGGAGCCCCAGAAACCAGCGCGTTTTTTGCTGTTGACATCGACAGGAGCACGTTTCAGGCTCTTGTTTGCTAATTGTTTATGCAGGATAAAGTCATGAAAAATTTTTGAATTTCCACATTGCAATAATAGCATTTTGGGTTGTCATTTTTACTAAATAGATCATCATTTCAGTGCTGAAAGTTGTGGATTATGACTTCAAAGTGTCCCCTTGTAGGCCTACTGGCTTGTAGGCCATTGTTTAAATTTTTTGGATAGGCCTATCAGCACTTTAACGGTAACATTTTAAGCTGTCATCTCGACAAATTTCTCATAATTATTTCGATCATTGGTGAAAGAAATGATTTATGAGTTCAATAATGTTCCTCCCTCCACGTTGTATAAATTATTGAACTGCAAGGGTATACCAGTTTTGCTCTCGTGCTATAGCAAAATTGTTCATGATGGATAAATAGTAGATAACACTCTAGAAATTTACAATGACATTTTTGAGATATTTTTGAAATATTGGGGGAGCAGCATCTCCGTCCACAACCACACACTTCGAGGTCTCGTGGACCGTCTCCTGGCCCCCCCCCAAGTCTACGCCCATGACTGTTGGTGCTAAATGAACACCCCATTTTCCAATGTATAGTTGTGTCGGACCACCGGCGTAGCCCTTCAGGAGAGTGACGGGCCGGACATGGTGCACATAACCTCATCACGGTCTGCGGTGCATTCTATCAGCTTAAGCATCGACGCGCTATTGTAGCGAAATTCAAAATTGCTGTCCTTCTGAATCTCAGCCCCTTCCTCCGCCAACCCGGACTCAACACCCTTCTACCGCCAGCCTGGACTCACACCGGGCCAAACCTCAGCCCCCTTTCTCCGCCAGCCCGGACTCACCGGGCCGAACCTCGGCCCCTTCCACCGCCAGCCCGGACTCGCACCGGTCCGGACCTCAGTCCTCTTGCCCCCCGCGCAGACCCAGCCCCCTTTCACCCCGCCTCAGAACTCCATCCCCCTTCCCTCCGCTAGCCCGGGCTCAAACTGGTCGGGATCTCAGCCCCTTCCCCCGCCATTTCAAACCCTCCAGTCGTCTTCCCTCTTCCAGACCCGTCCGGACTTCAGACCGGTCGGTACCTCAACCCCCTGCTCCGCCATCGCGGATCTCTCCCCTTTCCCCCGCCAGACCAGTTCGGACCTCAGCCCTCTGTACCCTGTAGCTCCATTAGGGTGTAAATAAGAGGACTGTGTGGATGCTAACTTGCTAATATTGAGTCACAGAGAGAGTCGATGTATGACCGTCCGCCGCAGTTGAGGTCCGAAAATATGATAATAATAATAACTTTTAAGCCGATACATGGACATTCATTGCTTTTTGCTTTGGGATGAGGCTGAGTCACATTTATGGGCTTAGCCCCTAACCCCTACTCTGGTGCCGCCAATGGCATAAGCATCTACGCTATGATAACATAGTTGATTTTGTTGCCGTTGGTCATTGTCTAGTTTCCTTTTTACGAAGTAAGCCGTTTTAGACATTTTCAGCCTTTTCCTTTGGGGGGGCTGAGCCACATTTAGGGGGGGCTTAGCCCCCCCTAGCCCCCCCTGCCGCCGCCACTGCTCCATTCTGTATTTGAATTCCTTTGTTCGTGTGTTCATCTGTTGTTCAGTGATGCGTTCATAATATCGTGCGTGAACAGTGGAACGAGCATGTTCTCTGGGTTCGTCATCTTCTCGGTCATTGGCTTCATGGCTCATGAACAGGGAAAGTCAGTGGCAGACGTCGCACAGTCAGGTTCAGTATAATAAAGCCAACGCCTTCTTTATACACACACACACACACACGCGCGCACACACGCGCACACACACACAGTCACATGCACACACACACACACACACTCACTCACTCATAACTCTGTTGCTTGATTAGCACCTATATAATAGGCCTAGGTTTAGTACGGTTATTGTGTCAGCATGCCTAACCTAATTTTAGTTTCGACTTATTTATCGAGAAAAACTGTGAAAAACTAACTTTTGCACAGCAAAAATGGATGAATTCAAATCTAAACTAGCCGATTCCTGACTTGAGACTTCACACAATAGACCTTAAATTCTATAATCTAATAATAATCTTCGTTTAATTGAGACAAATCAGGGTGGCACACCGCACCCAGTTACATGTCAATGCATTTTAAAAATAAACAACAAAAGTAATGTGAGGATAACAATCTCAACTATTCGCAACGCTAAGCCAGTGCAGTGCTTTCATATCCTAACTCTTACATCTTTATCCTATCTCGTTTTGATCTAGGACCGTCAATACATGCAGGGGAGTGAAGGATGGGAATTCCCTCTCCCTTGTAAGCTTGTGGATGGAACGTGAATCACCTGTTCCCCACAATTTTTCTGAGCTCTGCCATATATACAATATTATGCGAATTGGAGAAAATAACTGTGCTGGTCAGACGTTGATTATGGAGTTGAGGTGTGCAATGAAGACTTTACTGTGGGGTCTAATAGGATTAGGAATGACCAGGGGTTGGAACCGGCCGTCCCCAATTTTCACTCTGTCGAAATACTACGATAGTCAAAACGCTATAGGCTGTTGAGGTATACATCGATGTATATTTCAAGGACAATCTTGAAGAGAATTTAAATAGGACGGTGCAGTGAAAGTTTGTTGGATGTGTATTAGGGTGGATCGAAAAATATTTTTTCGTCGTATCAGTTATTAAGAGTAAGGAAAAGTTGCCTTTGCTACACCTGAATATAACTGTGTCAAACGATTTTGGATTTCAACGGCACCTTGGGGCTCCCCAAAGAGCTATAAAAATTGACTAAGCCAGAATTGCAAAAATGAACGGTACGCTGGCAGTTTTCTACCAAATTCTTCCCATTCCTGGCATTTTGGCAGCCTCCGAGACTTGGAGCAATCCAGATCTATTGCAATATGTATGTTCAACACTTTGCCTATTCTATTGCTTTTGTATCTATGCTTTTATTAGGTTAATGGTGAAATAGGCACGGGCACAAACCGTCCCTCGTCCCATCTCCAATTAATATAACATTAAGATCGTAAATTCCAGGCATTGAGTGGGTTTCCTTGGTGAGTGAGTTATTGATAAGTTAAATACTAAAGAGCGAGTCCAGAGACGAGGTATCAAGTGAAGGGGAGAATAGACGAGAAGAGGTTAGTTTCTGTTTGAGGTTGCTTTGTTTGGAATAAGCATTTAGGACCCGTAAGTGTGAGAATCGTGTGCCACTGGATAAGATGCCCTTCCATTACCTGGTCAGGTGTGTAGGAATGGTACAAAAGGGTATAACCAGTGGGAAAACCTCTTTGTTATTGCTAATGCATTCAAACCCCGGAGAATATTTACCTATATGGTTCTCTTGGGAATGCCAGATATCATGTTTCAACTTACGTAGGGATCTACGGTTGTATCCCCGCTTAGGCTACTTAGGGATCGAAATAGGGTATTGCATGCCATGTCAAAATCACTTTGGAAGGAACAGATACTCTTGAATCTAATTATTTGGGATTTAAAGACGCCATTGAATGTGTGTCTAGGGTGGAAGGATGAGGTGTGAACAAGCTGTTGGGTATCGGTAGCCTTGAAGAAGATCTTGGTTTGTAAGGTACCGGTAATGGTATTGTCCGTTTTATAATTCCGTCATGTCCAGAAAATTAATTTAAGAGGAATTGTAATTAAGTGAAATTTTTATATCGGGTATTATGGAGTTTTAAAAGGATTCATACTCGAGAATATCCAAAGGAGGTCCAGGCCAAATCAAGAAAATGTCATCAAGAAATCTGAAAAAGAGCTTAGGATGTAGGCCTATCTTAGGATGTAGGCTTATCTTAAAATTATTCACGGCTCCATCATCCAGTCCTTCCAAATATAAATCGACACACCCCCGTGAGAACGGCTTTCCCATGGCTATGCCAAGGATCTAGAGGAAGACAATTTTCCCGAAGTAAAAATCGTTATTCTTTAGGGTTAATTCAAGGAGGGTAAGGATTTCCCTGACTGGTCGGTTAGGGTATTTAAGAAATGCATCCTCAACCACTGTAAGTGTCCGGTCAATATTCATGTTAGTGAAGAGAGAAACAACATCCCCAGTAACCAGGATATCATCTTCATTTATGGTGGTAGTAGCCTATTACGAATTTTTCTATATGAAGCCATGAGTTTCTGATGTAGGAAGGGTATTTACGGGCTAAGGGGGCCTATAAAATGATTAATATACTCACTAACCCTGCGGGTAATGGTCCCCACATCAGAAATAATTGGTCTACCCTCCGGCATGTCGATCTGTGGCCATTTCTCACGGGCTTTTTGTATCTTAGGGAGAAGGTTGAAGGACCTATCCTTATCAGTACTATTCGCTGACAAATATTCCATATGTTTAAGGGTAATGAAGGCCTTATCATACAGTTTTCTCACAATGTCATTGATAGCGCAAAATCGAGAGATGGCTTTATCAGTTTCCGAATAGAATCCCGATTGATAATGCCAACCAGATCCGATTATCATGTCATGTGGTCTAAACATTGACATTGTTTAGAAAATTTACAGTTGAGCACTTGAAGTATATAGGCTTTACATAAGAATGTATGTTTTGTCAATGCGTTACATGCAATAATAGATACTCTCAGTTAGTTAGAAATTGTCAGCAGTGGTTTTTTGTGTCAAAAATCGCGGCATGGTTTTATCGTTTCATGGCATTTTACCGATCGATAGTTCCAACATTTAAGAAAATCAATTGTCGTGTGTTGTGGCCTGAGCATTGTTGCAAATATACATTATATATGCCCATTAGCTATGCATAGAGATGTATTCAATGATTTGTATAGGGGAGAGCGGGGCATAACGGGATACTTAAGGCATTTTGAAGTTTTCATCATATAATTAATAAGAAATCTGGACTTTTTTGTACTCACATTGTGCAGGCATATATAACGTACAACATGGACTAGAATAATCTACTTAAGCATCAGCCACATAGAAGATACAATTTTTTTCCCAACAGGTACCAAAATCCCGTTATGCCCCACCACCCGGGGTAAAATGGGATGCCTATCCCATTATGCCCCATAACATGCAATATTTTAAAATTTCCAAAAAGTGCCACATATTTTTTATTATTGCTCGTTTTGAAATCTAAACAATGATTGAGATGTGAGGGGGTAATTAGAACCCATGAAATATTACAATATAAGAGATATGGTGAAAAATTGCTTTTGCACCACAGAAAGGGGCAAAATGGGATACCTGTATCCCATTATGCCCCAATATGCCAAAAATTGTAAATCCGCCATTTTGAAACAAAATACTGAACTTGTACAAATTTTCATATGGGAATATGGGATTGTACATATAACCCTACACATGTATGATATAACTTAAATTTAATATAGCTCCACTATTTTTGTACATATTTTTGGATATCGGGCGTTCCTTACTTGAGAGAGCGTGAAAATCAACTTTTCATCATAAAAACTGCAAAACGCATCAAAATCGTAAATGCCTTTGTTCTTCACCTTCAAATATGCTTTACTTCAGATTGGAATTTTTTTCGTATTTTAAAAGTAAGTAAGATGGCCAATAATGAAGTTTCCCGTTATACCCCGGTATCCCATTATGCCCCGCTCTCCCCTACGTTATATATAATAGAAGACGTTGTCACGTGAGATGATTCCCGATCATCCATACTATATCCAATACCCTCATACAGGCCCCATATGGCAAACCTTCAAAATCTTCGGGGAGCCCCAAGATGTTCCACAATAATTACCAAATAATTACTGTGTGCTTCTTATACCAATTGGCAACTTTCCCTCACTCTTAATAGTACTTGCCGAAGAAAAATATTTTTCCCATGGGGAATCGATCCACCCTAATGTGTATGTGATTGTGTTGTAGGTCCTGGCCTGGCGTTCCTCGCCTATCCATCGGCTGTGGCCCAGCTTCCCATCTCTCCATTCTGGGCAATCCTATTCTTCCTCATGCTCTTCTTCGTCGGACTTGACAGCCAAGTATGAGAAGACGGATTCTAACAAAACACTCCTTATGATGATGATGATGATGATGAGGATGACGACGACGACGACGACGATGATGATGATGATGATGATGATAATAATAATAATAATAATTATTATTATTATTATTATAATAGTAACAATAATTTTTTGAAACTAAGAGCAATACCTTGAATTGGATACGAGAGTCAACAGGAAGCCAATGCAAAGCATCAGTAATGTAGGTATATAGAAATGTGGGAGTAGCGAGGTAGACGAGCAATGGCTGCCGAGTTCTTAACTGACTGAACGGAGGAAGGGCAAACTTTGGGAAGCCCAGTAAATAGCGAGTTGCAGTAGACAATTTGACAGTAAATAAAAGCATGAACAGTGGTTTCAAATACAGAAGAAGACATAATCTAGACATGCGTGCGTTATTATCTCATAATAATCAAATTCTCTATAATCGCTGAGCCGTAGAATCTATGCAATTTGGATTATTTGGTGTTGTAGAGAATTTATTAATTTCTGAAATTTTGGCAACAGTCTGGAGTTTAATCGGTAGATTATTTGACGAAGCATGTGATTTAATATATTTCTTATATTTGGGGTCGTTTGCTGTGTGTTTAGTTTTGTACTGTGGAGGGTTTCATAACTGCAATTGTTGACGAGTGGCCTCATTTGTTCCGAAAGCGCAAAGAATTGTTGGTTCTCGTCGTCTGCCTCATCTCCTATCTGATCGGATTGTCAATGGTCACACAGGTGAACAACAACTGCCTCCGTCATCCTGCGTATTCAGACACTAAGTTTTTCACGTGGAATCAGACTGTTGCGTAAATTTTGTGATTAAGGAGCGGTTAACTCTTATAGTTGGCCGAGACTCAGTGTTATGTGAGCTCTTGAGCGTGGCCCAAATTAGTCTGTGCTTGAATCTCAAGGTGAGCTCAGGGGCGGAAACCTGGTCCGAACTTTGGGGGGGACGGACGAGCGGCCGAAAGTCGATTGCTGAGGCGCGAAACGCCGAGTTGGGAGGGGTGAAGGAAGGCTGTTTTTTAATGTTCACATCTAATTGTAGCATTTTAGCTGTCATCCAAAATAAAAAAATTGTCCATTTTCTCAGTCCCGATAGAAGTTGTTCAAACTCTAATTTGTTATTGAAAACGATCGGAGAGCATATTTTATTAGACACCTCTTTAAAGGTTATAATATGAATTTATAAAATGATGGAATTTGCCAAATTTCACACAATTGCATTGCAAAAAACATTCGAATCATTTAACATAGACACCTCTGTAATGTATGAAATCAACGATATATATATATATATATAAGAAAAACATACAATATACTGAATTTTAGTCAAATTCATGACAAAATTCTTTGTGTTAATTTTTTAATGCAAATTATGTTTAATAGAAAGAATGGAAAAGAAACACTGATAGAAATGAAAACCTACTCGTGTCTATAATTATTAATATACCTGCTATCAGAGCATTTCAAAGAAAGTTTCAGAACTGTATGACACTTTCTCAATCTTTCGATATTCCCTAGTAGAAAACTGCCAATCACATGACAATGGTTTTTAAAAACTATTTTTAGCTGCGAGGATGCGATTTTATAACTATCTGGTAGTCTAAAGTTGCGCATTTGCTCCCTGATCACGAGACCTGGCTTGTGACTTGTGATCTGTGAAGTATTACCAGCGATTTTCGAGTGTCTAAGAACAATATTTTGATTCTCGTACTATCAACAATGTTCGGGTGTCTAAGAACAACATTATTGATTTAAGTATTATTAACGATTTTCGGGTGTCTAAGGACAACATATTAGATTTAGTTATTATCAACGATTTTGGGTCGTCTAAGGACATCAGTTTGATTCCAGTATTATCAACGATTTTCTGGTGTCTAAGGACATTATTTTGACTTTCGTACTATCCATGATTTTCGGGTGTCAAAGAACATCATTTTGATTCCAGTATATCAACGATTTTCAGGTGTCTAAGGGATCATTTTTGGTTTTAGCATTATCAACGATTTTCGAGTATATAAGGACATTATTTTGATTCCAGAATTATTGAGGATTTTCGTGTGTTTAAAGACATTATTTTGATTCTCGTACTATCAACGATTTTTGGGTGTCTAAGGATATCATTTTGATTCCAGTATAATCAGTTTGCTTACCACAGTCTCTATGTCAAATCCTCCTCGATCTTCTCTTCTACCTGAACGTGTAACTGGTTACTCCCTTATGACCCACTCGCATAATCTGCAGATTCAACGATGTGAATCGTTGTTTGAAAATGGATTTATCACCAGAATTCTATAAAGTTAACTTGTTTGACGATGATAGTTTAGATTAGTAACTATTCAACTTGCAAATTAATTCGTACGTTTTTATTGCCTATTTCTACTTCGATATATAGTAATGATGTTCTATGTCCCATTGTTCTTTTTCAAGAGGAGTAATATACAAAATACTTACTTACTAACTTATCTACTTTCCATATTATTTTCGATGTTGAACATGACGCTGATTCGAGCCTGAAGGAAAGATGAAAGAAATGTAGCAGAAACCCGATATATGACTTTTTGCGACGTTGGGTGTTGGCAATGTTATTATATTAATTGGTTGTAAGTTAAAAGAGGTGTCTTATCTATACAGTATAATGTTCGCAATCTATCCAACGTAGGACTTAGTAACTTTTGGTTAGTACCTGGATTGCCCTGGAATTCATATCATTGTAAATATTTACTTCATCTGCTAAACTTTGTTTCTCTAGTTCCCTACTGAAGATTGTGTACATGTCCTAACGCTTAAACATTGGGGGGGACAAATGCATGGGCCGTCCCCCCCAACGTCTTTATTGGGGGGGACCGTCCCCCCCTGTCCCCCCCCTAGGTTTCCGCCCCTGGGTGAGCTAACTTGCAAATCTAATCTAATCTATCTAATCTTATCTAATCTAATGACTTCTATGGCGTCGCTCTCACAATGCACAAACATCAATCTATTGACACTATTGTTGCTGCAAGTAAATCATCTCCAAAGATTAAGTTGGTCTGTTGCTGCAGAGGCTCGATGTCGTCGATTGCCAGCAATTTATGATAAAGTCAGATGAGAAGACCTTGCTGTAATCTGCCCCAAGGTTCCAGCCGAGAGTTCAGTTTGCAGATCTAATAATTAAGTCTAACCGTTTTCTCATTTGTAACCGACTGCTTCTGTAAACAGTTATCTGACGAAATGCTATTGCACTATTGCCAGTCGGGTAATTATTATTATATAAACCAAGTGGAGAATGTTATGCACCGTTTACACCAAGTTCCACTTGTTTCGTTTTAAACGTGTGAATGTAGGATTGTGTGTGTGGTGTGTGTGGTGTGTTCGTAGGGTGGCATCTACGTCTTTGAGTTGTTCAACTTCTACTCAGCGTCCGGAATCTGTCTTCTTGTTCTGATATTCTTCGAATGCATCGCTGTCTCCTGGTCCTATGGTAAGAATCACAATCATAATCATGTCAGACAATGACAACAGAACCATCGCACCTCTCGACGTCACCACCACCACCACCACCACCACTACCACCACCAACACCACTACCACCATCAACACCACCAACAGCAACACCGCCAACACTACTACCACCACCAACACCACTACCACCGTAAATACCAGTATACCACCACTACCACCACCAACACCACCAACCACCACCAACACCACTACCACCATCAACACCACCAACACCAACACCACCAACACTACTACCACCACCAACACCACTTCCACCATCAATACCAGTATACCATGCACCATCAACAACACCACCACCACCATCGCCAACACCACCACCATCATCATCATCAGCTGTAGTATTTTCGTCACCATCTTCGTTGTAATCACCAACGTCACCATCACTGTCAGAAACGCCATTGTCATTCCTGCCAGTTGTCACCAATAGTAATTGTTATCTTTGTCGTTGCTACAATAATTATAATTTAATTGTCATAGTCGTCATCATCATCAGCAGAATATTAATATTCGTCACAGATAGGCCTATATTAATACTTTCGTCTCGTCACTTTCGTAATCGACTTTGTAATCATTCTAATTTATTATGATTTATAATTAAATTGCTCGTGAAGCGACATCTAGTTAATTGTCCATTGACTGGTGACTTCATTCGTTGTTTCACGTGTTGTTCTTTCAGGTGTCAATCGTTTCTACGAAGCGTTGCATGACATGTTGGGATATTATCCAAGCTTCTGGTGGAAGATGTGCTGGACCGTGACGACGCCAGCCATCTGTGTCGTAAGCTTTTTTTGCTTCCTTTCTGCCCTCGTCTTTATCACTGTCAATCAATCAACCAATCAATCAATCAATCAATCAATCAATAAAATCAATCAATCGATCGATCGATCGATCAATCAATCAATCAATCAATCAAAAATCAGTCAAACAATCAATCAATCAATCAATCAATTGTTGTTTATTTCTTCTATGAATTTGACATGCATCAAAAAAATTCTCTATAGTCTATAGCTTTGAAATTGGGCTGTTATGCAGTGTTATTGTTTGGTCAATGCTGAACAATTTTTTGTCAAAATAGAATACGTGTCATGAATCATGATATTAAGATGAAGTAGGCGATGGTGGTTTATACAGTTTGCTAAATACATTCTACTGATTTGGATGAGTGTCATTGAGTTTGATTGTTTGTATGCATGTGCACTTGTTATAGCGCCCCTTCAAGCTCTCGCTCTCTTTACTCAGAAGCGCTCCCGAACGCAGAGCTGACACAGCATCGGAGTTTCACGCCGAAGCGCTGAGCAATTGTGAGTGAAGGACTTGCCCAAGGTCCTTACGCGGCGAGGTGGATTCGAACCTCGAACCTTCCGGTACCAAGGCAACGACACCACCACTACACCACCGCGCCTTAGTGTGCTATATACATTCTACTGATTTGGATGAGTGTCATTGAGTGATCTGCATGGTTTCTGTTTTGGTTGTGTGTGTGTGTTTGAAGGGGATCTTCATATTCTACGTCGTCCAATACGAGCCTCTAGTCTACATGAACTACAGATATCCGTGGTGGGGAGAGATGATTGGCTGGTGTATGACGATGTCATCTGTCCTAGTCATCCCTGGATACGCCATCTTCATCTTCATAAAGACGAAGGGAACATGGTCAGAGGTAAAGAAAGCCTTATTAGATTTCAAACGGATGCAAGCTTATATAGCCAGATATGTATACCTACATGTAGGCCTACATGGACTACACTCACTACAGAGACCTTGAATTCAGTCTACGATGTCACATGACCTTGACTCTGTGAGCTTTGAGGTCAAGTCTTTAGACACTGGCCTTAATGTTTACGTGTTTAAAAGCCGCTAAAGATGACTCTTTGGTCTCGATTAAATGCATGATACAATGAAATTGCACTTCCTCCGTGTTAACATTCAGTCCGAAAATTTATATAGCACCTCTTTAAGAAGCCTACAAAGAGGCGCTCCTATCACGACCACGGCTAAGCAATATGGAAGAGACATAGGCTATACGCATTTGTGATGCGCAAAGTGTAGAATGCATGGTTAGATTGCTGGCTCTATAGTCGCGAGATGGGATTCGAATTCCAGTGTTCTGTTGTTCCGTTTGCGTCGCCTATCCAATCAGTTATACGGCTTAATGAGTAGGCCTAACGCCGATCTCAGATACATGGTCATTGGAAGGATCAGGCGATGAAGGAGAGGACTGTTTACCGGCTATAATTATGACGAGGCAGACAAGTGCAGTAAGCATAGCAATTATACTAGAACTTCAGAGTCTGTTCGTCTTAGGCCTATTCATCATCTTCATCCTGAGGCATTATAGGCTGAGAAATGAGTCTCAAATTCAAACTCTTATAAATAAAACAGACAAGTGATCAAGGACTTGATTCATAGACAGTCTCGTTGCAAACACTCAACATAATCTCGCGTTTACTGTATTGAATGTAGGATATGCACCAACTGCCTTTCTTATGTAGCACTATTTTAATGAAAGTTATCACTGTTCTTTTACTTGATTTCAGCGACTAAAGCTGTTGTTTCGTCCTGACGTTGATGAACCAGTGAAGCGGAACCAACAACAGCAGCAGCTGTCAAAGAAGGATGCAGACAGTCTTATGGCAGCCACTCCTGTATAATATTATGAAGCAATAACTTGTTTTTGATGGATAACATTCTGTGTCTATCCTGACCAACCTGTTCCCGTGAACTTAAGCCATGCACTTGACACTGCGCCTCCTAAGTCACCAGCAGGCCTATACTAACAACGGTGATGAGGTGTGCAATGGGGCGAGTGTTGAATTTGAATATACCACATTAGCAAAATCTCATAATCATTAATTTTAACACGAAAGAAAACGCTTAGACGTATAAACATGATTTTCATCGTTTTCCGCCACACCACTTTTTATCCTCTTGCAACTGGATTCCGACCTCCTTTGGACTGCCCTTGTGGACAACACTTTTGACTCAACGCAGCGCTCGTGAATAAGCTGGTGCCCTGCGCTTGGCTTTCGAATGGCGATTTAGAAATCTGGAGATTACGATCACGATTACGAATAACTGTCACCTAAACATAATAGTCTATTATTGTATTGGATATACTAAGAAACAACCATTGGACTTTTAATTTTGTGGTTCACATGTTCATACAAAGCCAAGTTGAAGACCACTTCGAATTTGAGTCTGTGTATAAAGCATGCAATACGTTTTGATGCAGTGGTAGTCCCTGACGAAAGAAAGATTTTAGCCAGGAGGAATTTTGGTTGCGACTTCTAAAGCGCATTTTCACTGAGCACTGCCTTTACTCTAGTTAGACGCTGCTACAAAAGGTTGGCTACGTCCCATGTCTTGATTTACAATGGCAAACTCATCTGAATTAAAAAATACTGGGTCACAACCACAACTGTCTTTAAGGTGTTAGTAGAACTCATTGGCTAAATCCATTTTAAAGAAAACCCTCCTATATCGCTTAAATTGATTTGCTGAGATAATGACGATGCATTTTTAAATGTAGAAGTTTACAATGTGTGCATTTTGCACTTGAACAAGAACTCGAAAATGTATTGATCAAAAGATCGTACTGTTTGATCGGCTGCAACTGTTCGATATTGTTTAAATGTTTAGTTTTTTAAATAGGCAACTTACTATAAAGTCTATAATCTGTAATCCTACGCCATATTTTAATGATTGTTTGTGTTTGTTACTGCGTAACTTTAGAAGTAGTTTTGTATCTGGTCGCTGAGAATGAAGAAATGAAGATGTCTACTTCAAAAACTGCTGGAAATGTTTTTCTTGTCATGCGCTAATGAATGATGACTTACTTTTTTTAGCCTACTTATGGTCCTGGCGAAGCTTGCGCCCGCATCAGCCGCTCCTATTGTCTGTGTGCATGCATGGGATGATGAATATCAGGGCCGGATTAAGGCATGTTCAACATGCTTGACCGAACAGGAGCCCCCACACATTAGTGGGCCCTTTTTGGTCGTTTGGTCGAAATTTCTTTAGAATATATCGATTTTTTCGTTGCCAAAATAGCTGATGACTTTTTTTGTCGTTTGGTCGAAATTTCTTCCGAATATACAAATTTTCCTCACAATTTTTCCCCACATGTGTGACATGTGTGGGCCCCCCCTAATGTGTGGGGGCCCTGTTCGGGCAAACATGTTGAACATGCCTTAATTTGGCCCTGATATTCATCAGCACATGCACACATACCTTAAACTCATTCAATAACATCTCATCTTCTCGGATCACTTGCTCTCTACGTCAGATAACTTCATCATAAATGCAATTAAACGTAGGCCTAACGTCTCTTGCGACTATTATAGCCTACCTTAGAGCTAAGCGTTGTGTAGGCCAACCTGCTTACTCTGAGTTAATAATTATCTATGATTGGAAGCGGCACTTCAGTGCTTCACCTGCACTTCCAACATAAGATGTCCTCCTGTTTCTTCGTTTTAAGAGTCGCCATCGTTCAAGTGTTTATAGACATAGTCCAGGGCCGTGTTTAACATAGGTCCATTCGGTGCCGTGCACCGAATGCCCCTGAGCCGAGAGTTTTGCCGCCATTGGACAAAATGTCTTAAATTGCGAATCTCAGAGTTACTTAAACCTTTTATAAAATCAGTCAGTGTAAGAAAACATTAATTTCACTAAGTTCACCGACGTTTCGCGCTTGCCTACTGACCCACCACAGCCGAAAAACCACGTAGGCTAACCTATTGAACAGCAGATTTTTTAAATGCCTAATCTTGTGAGACTGCCGAACGGCACTTGCCCCTGCGGTAACACTTTGCACCGACACTCGAAGAACCTTAACCGCGGCCCTGACACAGTCCCTACAACAAGACAGTCGGTCTAGATTTGAACCACACGACGCGTTGAGTCGTGTTATGAATCAAATCAAATTAAAATCAAATTAAAATCAAATCATTTATTGTTTCCACAATAAAACTTATAATACAGAACATGGTGTAACACAAGTGATATAGTTAACGTAGTAACACATTCGGCAGAGACTTTATAAACAGAGTAGCCTATATGGAGCAATAGCTAGGCACTCTAGAAAGGACAAGTCCCGCTTAGTAGGGCCTATTAAAGGCTATCACGATGAGTGTTAAGCAATTATTGATGGGACAATTTATAGAAGCTTTCAGATCAAGCAAAACGGTATTTCATCTTAATATAAAAACCACTAAATAGTCTAGTTTTTATTTGACAGACATGACAAACGAAATGAGAAATCAACTTCTGTTGTTGGTTTCCGCGAATGTCATACATGTAGGCCTAATTGAATTTTTAGTGTGAAGTTGGAGATTATTTTTTAGATTGGCCCAAAAAACTAATTGCCTAGAGCTGACAGCTTCCCATTTCGTTTTGCTTCAGGGTTCCTACAGAGACCATAATATAGATCCATCAGACATCAGACATCAGACATAAAGTGTCACCGTTTGTGGTGACTCTTTTGTTCTCGGTGACTCGACGGGAGCTGAATGCATCTGACAAAAAATATTGACAGTAACTTATGGGTTAATCAATTTAAGGTCTTTTCACTTTCACAAATTAGTATTTTTTAAATTTATATCTCAATCAATCCATCAAAATTTATATAGCGCCCCTTCAAGGTACCTACTCAGAGGCGCTCCCGGCCGAGATCAAGCAAAACAAACAGTCATCAACAGTTTGTGAAATTGAAAACAGCTTGGGAGGCGTCGCATGTAGGCCTACAATTGCCAGGCCGGATGCCCTTCCTAACACCAGCAGTATTACAGTAAAAAAACGGAATAAAGTAAAAAAGATAAGGAAACAATAGTTAGGCTACTACAAACAATTGTTTTTTGTTTTTCCTATTTAAGTGGATAAATAATCTTTTTACAAACTTTTCCCTAACCCAATGGTTTTTTTTAGCCTCCTAAACCCCCGTATACGCCACTGCTAGCAGCAGGTCAGCAGGTGCAAGAAAATCTTTCGCTCAAATGCATATCTGACAGCTCATTATGTTTTCCAACTTCAAGTTCTGGCTTCGGTAGAAAATTTACATATTATATAAATTAGATTATAGTTCGAAATCTGTGCAGAGAATCTCTGTTATTATGCAAGCCATCATAAATTCAACCACACACGTGTTTAGTACAGGACACAGGGTCCATAGAATTTCCATTTATTAATCGTGTTTGTTTCGATAAGTAAGCATAATATGATTTTTATACGAAATTTACGAATATATATATATATATATATGCAAATAATTTTATATGCTGATGGTGGTAGTAATGGTTGTGGATGTGGTGGTGGGTGAGTGTGGTGGTAGTTGTGAAAGTGATGGTGCTGCTGATATTTAGCTATGTCCATAAGACTGAGGATAGCGAGGATGAAGAGGGCGAATAAGACTGCTACTACTGCTTCTGCTGCTGCTATACTACTGCTACTGCTACTACTGCTGCTGCTACTGCTACTGCTACCGCTACTGCTACTGCTACTACTACTGCTACCGCTACGGCTACTACTACCACTGCTGCTGCTGCTGCTGCTGCTGCTACTACTACTGCTACTACTACTGCTGCTGCTGTTGCGACTACTGCTACTACTACTACTACTACTACTACTACTACTACTACTACTACTACTACTACTACTACTACTACTACTACTACTACTACTACTACCAGGGCTTAAAGTGTGCCAGGACGGTCATGGACGGCGTCCATGCACTTATTCTAAAATCCGGACGCCGTCCACCCACTTATTGGCCAGAACAGACTGAAACGGTAAGGGGCGTCCTGACACTTCTTTTGGGAAGGTAAGGGGCGTCCAGGCACTTATTTTTCCACACTTTAAGCTCTGACTACTACCACTACTACTACACTACTGCTACTACTTCTACTACTACTACTGCTGCTGCTGCTGCTTTTGCTACTACTACTGCTACTGCTACTGCTACTACTACTGCTACAACTACTGCTACAGCTACTGCCACTGCTGCTGCTGCTGCTGCTGCTACTACTACTACTACTACTGCTACTGCTACTACTACTACTGCTACCACTACAAAAAATTAATACCACTACCATTATTATTACAATGACTACAACTACTACTTACTGCTGCTACCACCACCCCTAATACATATGAGCCCATGTATAGACTCTACAGCAGTCATGGTCTTAATTAGTTCAGCATGTGTTGCGTCATTTCATTAAACTTATTGAATGTTCAATTACTAACTAAATCGATTGTAATTATCCTATCAGCATAATAGACATTGATCTTTAATTGATTCGGCATCATGTATAAAGATGCATAGGTCTGGGCATGAATTGCATATACTCCTATGCATGTATGTATATATGTATGTATGTATGTATGTATGTATGTATGTATGTATGTATGTATGTATGTATGTATGTATGTATGTATGTATGTATGTATGTATGTATGTATGTATGTATGCATGCATGCATGCATGCATGCATGCATGCATGCATGCATGTATGTATGTATGTATGTATGTATGTATGTATGTATGTATGTATGTACGTACGTACGTACGTACGTATGTATGTATGTATGTATGTATGTATGTATGTATGTAGGTATGTATGTATGTATGTATGTAGGTATGTATGTATGTATGTATGTATGTATGTATGTATAGGCGTCTGCATAGATCACCTCTGATTTGTTTCACTCGTTGAGAGCCATAGCGCTGTATAAATGTTCGGTTACAATTACAGTTACGATAGATGTTATTGGTTATTTGTGATTATTGTATATTAATAGACTAAACAAATTTATTTCTTCTACTACTGGAATTACCGCTGCTTAGTCTTATGCCACTTGACACTATAGGCCGTAATTATTCCAATTGAAATCATTCTTAGGAGGAGAAATTATAATCTTCAATAATAATTGTCGATTTGATGCTATAGTATTATCAGAAGATGCCCCATTTGATCTGTATTATACTGTTGAATGTCGCCATCTCGTCTACATCTGAGTATTGAGTCCACTTCCTAAGCAATCAACACAGGTAGGCCTATAGCTCAACAGGTAGGCTATAATAACCCACGCAGAAGAAATATCGATTGCAGTGTGCATAATAAGCCATATTGAAACGGCCGAGAGCCGGGTGTTTGTGCGCGTAAAATCCGCACAGCCTGTGGACATGTAACCGATGGGATGGAAAACGGTGTCAACTTCTCGAAAGAAAACCAGTCAAATGATCTTTAGTTAGAGTTAAGCGTCTATTGTACATGTACAAGCTGGAAAGGTCACGTGGGGTTGCAAGCTTTAGAAAGGTCCTGTGGGGATGTGGCAAATGGGGGTTGTATGATTGGATTTGGATTGGCTCATTGATGACCTGAAGACCCAAAGTTGTAACTTCCTGGGTTGCTGAAAACCTGGATCTAATGCCTTCTATTGGTATATATGGACATTCTGATTGATGCACATGGTTTAAGACAGAGGGTTTGGAGGAGTTAGAGTTATAATGTTCGCGTCAGATGAGGCTTTGAATACAGGGACAGCAGGGAAGTATCTAAGTGTGCTTGAGTGCGCAAGTTCATGTGCGTGTGTGTTTGTGTGTGCTTGTGTGTGTGTGTGTGTGTGTGTGTGTGTGTGTGTGTGTGTGTGTGTGTGTGTGTGTGTGTGTGTGTGTGTGTGTGAGAGAGAGAGAGAGACAGATACAGAGAGAGACAGAGAGATACAGAGACAGAGAGACAGAGAGACAGAGAGACAGAGAGAGACAGAGAGAGACAGAGACAGAAAGAGAGAGAGAGAGGGTGCGACAGAGAGAGACACAGAGATAGACATAATTTTACCATCCATGATATAGCGCCATATATTCCGGGATGTATTAGTCTGGGACTCAAATCATCCATCACAGGAGTAAGTTGGAAAGATTGGGCCGTCAATAAATTGAGGAACTTACAACTTGACATATTCGGAGGCAGGAGAGGAGAAAACGAAGAATGACAGACAGAAAAAGACGGGGACTCCTTCTGTGT
>OX243814.1:32536474-32538974 GCA_945859605.1 Lumbricus rubellus
TCTTGTAAGTGCGTAGTTGAATCAATGAACACTTTTGAACAGCCTCCTTTGTTGTTCAGCTGCTGGGACATCGTCGGCTGAACACGTGTTGCACCCCTTCTTTCGTCTGTTGCTGTTTCTGCTGCTGCATCAGCTGAAGACATCGACCCCCAGCAGCAGCAGCCAGCGACACCAACCACCCCCATCATATGTAACCGATGTTCAATATAATAATAGTTGGATGACACAAAAGCCATTCTTCAAATGCACGTCACACGCCATTTGAACGACAGGCTGATACCAACGCTGCAGCCGTATAGTAAACTTGTCTTCTTAGGCAATTGGAAAACTGCAGCTCGATTTTGTTTGTATGTGCACTTGTTATAGCGCCCCTTCAAGTTCTCGCTACTCAGAGTCGCTCCCGAATGCAGAGCGGACACTGCATCGGAGTTTCACGCCGAAGCACTGAGCAATTGTGAATGAAGGACTTGCCCAGGGTCCTTGCGCGGCGACTTGAGGTGGATTCGAACCTCGAACCTTCCGGCTTCAAGGCAACGACGCCACCACTACACCACCGCGCCCCACGGTTGTAGGTAAGCATGATGTAGGGCCTACAGTTGTACTCCAGGTGTCGAACCCTCGACTCAGTGGCTCGATTGCCAGTCTCTAAATCTGTTGAACTGAATCGTAGGTTGATGAGACGAGAAAGGATAAAATGATCTTCTGTTAGAGATGAAGTTTTTTCTGATGATTAATATGTTACTGTTGTTGTTGTTGTTGTTGTTGTTGTTGTTGTTGTTCTTCTTCTTGTTGTTGTAACGATTACGATATTGACGACGTTGCTAATGATGAATTTGAAAATTTTGCTATTCTTGGTTAAATTAATTTCAATTAGAGTAATAATAATAATAATAATAATAATAATAATAGGCCTGATAAAAAATAACAGTGACCAAAAAATAATAGTGATAATAATGATGATGATAATAATAATAACAATATTAATGAAAATAATATCTACAGACAATTGTATTAATTTGAAAATCTTTAAGTCTCTGAGGAAATGAAATGCCGTACCTCATGGCAAATAAAATTTAAAATAATGACAGTGAAATAATAACCATACAAATAATAATAATAATAATAATAATAATATCAATAATAATAATAATAATAATAATAATAATAATAATAATAATAATAATAATAATAATAATAATAATAATAATAATAATAACAAACGATGTTAATAATAATTTCTGCATTTCTGCTTCATTTCTTGCCTCTCTTCAGCATCATTCTTTCATCGATCTTAACTCATCCCACAGATTAGGATTTTAGCCGCAATTTTATTAGCAGGTGCCTTCGATAGTTAATTGATATTTGATGAAGCCTACCAAGATTTTTATGCATTTCCACTTGTATTGAACAGAAATACATTAAATCGAGTGGAATAGACTCAATTAGATTTTAATCCTTTGATAATTGTATGTCAATCTTCGGATCAAGTGACTCAAGACGTATAATAACGATCATTATATATTTATAAGCGTTATTTTGGTCGTTGTCAGCCAAAAATAATCTGTTTATCTGATAATAGCAAAATAATGACAATCAGAAACTCCATGTTTCTAAAAACCTCACTTCAAAAGCAAGTGCAAGGCACCAGGCTATTCACAGGTGCTGCATCAAGTCAGATGGGTTGTCCAAAGGGTGGTCAGCCCGAGATATAATTATTGTCACAGGGATTTGAGAAAAAAACTGATAATAATTATAGGAGCATAATAACTTTAACCCTCGGGCTACCAAGCTTTTTTTTGTAACACTGACTACCAAGGGGGGAGGGGGGTGGTTACCACCCCCCTGGATTTTGGGTTTGGTTTGAGATATCATAACTTGTAATACATCAATGGATTCAGCATTCATTTCTGCACAAACTGGTATATTTAGGTTTAAAATATATGAAAGCACCCCGAAGTTATGAATTTTTTACCGTAGGCACCCGTCGATTCCACAAAATGTATACTTTCGCATAAGCAAAATATTAGATTCTGTGTTTTTAACATAATTTATTTATTTAAAAATAGTTTACATATAATAAAGTCCCATATCCAACTATAAAAACTAGTAATAAGATAGTTTTAATTACAATTAAAAAGAAAAAAAACATGTATTAGCTGCTGAAAAACGTTTACGCAGACTTATCGGTTTGCGTTGTAAAAAAAACCCCAACATTTTCACACATTTAAATTTATTTTGAGCACTTCCGGTCATCAAATATCAAATTAATTAGTATCGAAACATAGCCCTAAATGCCCTCTATAGAATGGCATAATTTATTTCTTTTGAAAAATTAATTATGAATAATTTTTAATAGGAAAAACATGAAAATTTTATGAAAATAAAACACCTTTTTATATATTTTAATTTATTTTGAGCACTTCCGGTTGTCAAAAGACAACTCCGTGACCACCAAAATGTAGCCCCACATTCCTTCTACAGAATGGTGTAATTTGTGTCT
>OX243814.1:32543974-32558974 GCA_945859605.1 Lumbricus rubellus
CCTACCTTGAAGAGGCGCTATATAAGTCTTCGGAATAAACAGTCGCCGAGTATGGATCCTAAGCAAGTCCTTCTCTCGCAGTTGCTCATGCGCTTCGGCGTGAAACTTCGATTCAGCGTCCGCGCGGTAGTCGGGAGCGCCTCTGAGTAGTTCTTGAAGAAGAGGTGCTATCAAATTATATAGGTCTGATAAGTATTCAAACGTCTAATAAGTGCTCATACAAACCCAGCCACACTTATAATAGACCTATGCAAAATCATTGATTTCATTTTTACTAAATCATTTCTCCTGTTCTGATTCTGTTAATTAACTTATTTTTTAGCTTAGGCTAATTGATTTTGAACGGCAGACAGGTTAGTAACCATAACCATAACCACAGTTTTTATTGCTCAATGTGACAGTTAAAGCCTCGGCCTATATCGATAATAATTATATTCGTAACAGTTAGCTTGCAGCGCCAGGCCTTCTGCGGTAGGCCTACGCCTCTACTCTCAATACCTGAAATACACACTGGGCTATATGAGTATCAAAAACTGGTAAACACGCCGCTTCGATTCGAGATATTATATTTGAACTTATACCTTTACCCCGATTCACTCCAAGTTTTGATTTTACAAAAAAGTGTGATTCGCTGGTAGTGAAGGCCTAAAATAGGCCTAACACAGGCCTAACATAGACCTGACATAGGCCTGACATAGGCCTAACATATAGGCCTGCGTTAATTTTGTTGATTTATTATGCACGTCCGAGTTTTAAAATAATTTATAGGCCTAATTCACTTCAACAAAGTTCAAGCAGGCTATTTGTAGCACTAATGCTATTATAATATGGACATGTTTCTTATTACTAGGCCTGTAAGCCTAGCAGGCATACGCGTACATGTAGGCCTACGTACCTAGTACTATAATTACTCACGCTAATGGGAAATATGCCTACTAGCCTATTGCTTTGCTTAATGAATTAGGCCTATGCCACAATAAGTATTCAAAATAATGTCATTCGCTTTAGAATCAATAAATCAAATAAACGAATCATGGCCAATAAATGTTGGAGAGGCCATGCTTTTCAGAAATAGTTCAACTATAATAGCTGACCTACTCGTGACCTAGATATGAAGATATAATGTTCTTAATTTAATAAAAAAAAATGATAATGACGACAATTTCTATGGCGCCGTAACACAGTGCACATTACAAAGGCGCCTCTACAAAACACAAACCCAATAAGTCAAAGGTATCCTATGCCTTAGAAAACATTATGTCTACAGTCGAGATTTGAAATCCTCAACTTAGGACAGTAACAGAATGAATATAGACATCTAGCGACTCAATGGGTAATAATTGTGAGTCTATGAGTCTATCAATGCAAGTCGCTACCATCGCTGTTCTGCATGAGAGAGACCGCTGCACTAGGCCTATTATAGGGGCAGCTGTGGAGTGACAGCACCCTCGTTGTTTTTTTTATATTGGCTATGGGTTCTTTGTGATGGAAGAATGGAGAAGACGTAGGGGTAACTTAATAGCGTTGATCAAATTAAATATATGGACTGTAGGCAGGTCAAAGGTCAGATGGAGGAATGTAAATCAGAAGAAGACGGAGAAGACGGAGGAGGGAATATGAACGATAAGCAGAGAAGATGAAATGGTAGGGAGGAATAAGAACAATGAGAAATAGACTACAAAGAGACGCAATTGAATGCAGAAGTCAACAAAGAGGAAATGAAGAACAATTAAAATGCAAACAGCATATTTATTATCACGAAGCAACTCAAGTCATCCGTCACTTTCATAAGTTAGCCTAATTTATCCGACCTGATAAAATAGCAGATCTTTAGAAATAATTCTAATATTAATTATTATTCCACACATCATATATCACACAATGCACTCGGCTACACATGCAAAATTCGGATGAAAACGAAACAAAAAGTAGAACAAGACTGCGCAGAACGAACATAGGCTAATTATTATCTTATCGTCAACATCTTTTACACATTATGTAATAATTATAATAGGGCCTATATGTATTTTACACATAGTCTCATAGACATATCACCAAACATTGATAGCACAACGATAAAACAAGAGAACAGCTTGCTTATCATTTTATTCAGACAGAGTGTCGATAAAACCATAATGCATTGCGCGGATCGTTATCTCCAAACTTTTAAAGCGCTAATCGAAAGCCAAGCGCCGTGCACCAGCTTATTCCCGAGCGCTGCGTTGAATCAAAAGGGTTACGGATGAAGTTCTTATCCAAAGCGTCACGATCCTGAAAGCGATGTCTCAGCAAGACTGTAGACCTACATCTTGACGAGTAGACATAGGCCTACGTGAGTCTCTGAACCATGGGCCTAAGACTACTTGAGCCCCGCCCACACAAGCACCACATTCGCAAATTCTGTTAGATAAGGTAACAATGAAGAAATTGGTTTCTTCTGTGTTTACCTCAGACTAAACTGCGGAGCCATTTTATCCAGTTGGGACAGTAAGTCTGGTGTATATATATATATATATATATATATATATATATATATATATATATATATATATATATATGACGCATAGGCCAATACGAACCAATCAGGAGCTATGAAAGTCTGAAAAAGAGAAAGACTCTCTTCTGAGAAAATTAAGTTTAATGATTGAAGTCAACGTGACAATGTAAGTATTTGATTTCAAATACTATAATTTTTCTAAATTGTTCTGAAACAGGTCGATTTTTCAGATATTAACTTGAAGATCACCCCCCCCCCCATGTCTTACGCCTGTCCCATTATCTCTTGACAACCGGTCAATTTCTCCAACGAGCCATTTCCGACACACTTGAACACAGCAAAATGCCTTTGGAATGATAATTATGCTTCCTGAATTCAGCCGTTTTTCAGTTTCTCCACCATCATAACTAATCACACACCGTCTTCTTAATCAAGCTCCTCTATGCATCACATCTCGCGCTTTTCATTCGAAACTTAAGACACTCCCTTTCAAGAAATCTTACCCCGTCTCATCTGTTCCTCCACCCTCCAATACCGGCCCAGACGACACCCGCCTAAGTAGCTGGTCCGCTCCTTTGATCCTATGGCAACCGGAGTTACCGGACTCGGACCTCTTGTAGACTAGGCCTACTCTTACGGACAACCCCTTTGACTCGACGCAGTGCTCGTGATTAAGTTGATGCCCGGGGCTTAGCTTTCGGGTAGCGCTTTAGAAGTTTGGAGATTGCGATTACGATTAAGGCCATATTAACCCTGCGACTACCAGTGGGGTCAAAAATGACCCCAAGCCCACTTTGACTGTACACTGCGCAAAATCTGTTCGTGCAAATTTATTTAAAATTTGTGACTTTCAAGATGTACCTGGTCTCTATCGAAATATCGATTAATATTTCCCATGATTATCACCAGAGGGCGCTGGCAATCTTTTATAGCATTGAGTACCAGTGGGGTCATTTTTGACCCCAATAGCTTTCTTTGAATACTTTCAATGGTATCCTTTGAAATAATTCATAATTATAATTTATAAATCCTCTCTGTAGTAGGCCCTATTACCTGAAGAAAATCTGTGTTAGGTACTAATTTATATACAGTAGGCCAGGAAAGGGAGCGGAACCAAGGAGACCTCGTTGTGCTCGACCTAACACGAAATTTGGCTGGTTCTGGACGAAATGTCACCACAGAAAACTTCTTCACAAGTTTCAGACTTGCTCAAAAACTGTCCGAGAAACAAATGACTCTTCTGGGCACTATATTCGAAAGAACAGAAAGGAGTGGCATGCGCAGACAATGCACAGAAGACGAGTCTTTCCATTGCAGCACGGAAGGGAACAGCAATGGTGATGCAGTACAACAGCTGATCAAGTTGTCGCCTCCAACCCTGTCGAAGAAACGTGCACGATGTTCCATTTGTCCAAAGGAAAAGGATAAAAAGGCCAGAATCTGTGCAGCCTGTACATGCAATGTGTGCAAGGAACATGCCCAGTAAACATGCACGAACTGTAAAATGTAACTGCAAGGACCGGATATTTTCTATGTTAGTTTTCAACATTGAACACTCGAACACTTTGAACAATAAAACATACCTATAACTCTGAAAATTTTAATTAATTTCAACAGCCTAAACATGTTCCAATTGGTCTACTACTATTTGTTTTTTGGCAATTAATAAAAAAGCAAAAAACAAAAAGTTTATTGAAGAAATTGTGTTGGGGTCATTTTTGACCCCACTGGTACTCAGTGTATCAAAAAAATTCTGGTAATCTGAGGGTTAAACTGTGCGACAGTTTATATAATATACTTCTTGTTAAATTTGAGACTCTCTGCAATAGAAAAATCACAGATAGGCCAACATGTAGGCTACGCCCAACGTCTTATGTCATTTCACAAATTAGCACGCCAATTGAAACTGTACCTTCTGACTGGAAATCCCTCCTCCTCATTTTCTTTCCTCAAAACTTATTTCTTCTCTCGTGGCCTTGCGCACTGGAAGCGCCTCTGAACGGTTTACCCTAGTAGAGGCGCTTTATAAATGTTTTTATACAATACAATACAAAAACCAGTGCAATGGAAGACTGTAGAATTCATTACTTTGTCAAAGATTATGTGAATGCGTAATCATCTTGTGAAGGCGCGGTGCACGGTGTAGTGGGTATACAAGTTCGTTGCCTTGCCGCCGAAGGGCTGCAGGTTCGAATCCATCTCAAGTCGCCGCGTAGAGACCTTGTGCAAGTCCTTCACTTGGCAATTGCTCAGCGCTTCAGCGTGAAACTTCGATGCAGTGTTCGCGCTGTAGTCAGGAGCGCCTCTGAGTAGCAGCTTGAAGAGGCGCTATAGCAGATGCACATACAAACATAGGCCTACTCACAACTCATCATGGCCTGCAAATATGACTCCATCACATATACATGTACCTCTTGGCAGGACTTTTTTAACTCGCAGTTGTACACAAAATGTGCAGTTCTATATTGATCTGTGCAGTTGTAGAAACATTTCTGTACAGCTAAAACTAGAAAAAAGGTATAGTGCAGCTGTCTTCCGATTGAAAGTAATTTACCATGGATGATGAAAAAGGAAAGGAGTTGTGCAGCTATAAAAATTCCTTAAAAACAGCCCTGCCTCTTGGGGCCCATCTACCGTGATCTACGGCATTCGTATGAGCGCTGCATGTGTCGGCTAAAACTAAGTCTAATAAACTCTGGAATTTTCCAGACAGCTATATTAAAGCTTATAGCAAGTCATCAGCTAATGGTGGGTGGCTACTGAGCACGATTGCTTTCAATTTAATGAGTTATGTACAGACCAATGTGCAGTTGAAATTCTGTAGACCTATTCTTATATCGGTATGCAGTCTGCAAATAATAATAATATAACTTATCAGACTACGTAAGCAATCGTCTCAGTGAGTTACATGTATATAGACGCCACCCTAGTCTGATGTCTGGGCATTTCGCCATGTAGTAGCCTATAGGCATGCCGAATGAATTATTAGGCCTACTTCCTGATTAGAAGCGCCGAAAATTACAAAAGACGCATAGGCCCCATTGATGATGATGCCGTCCATCCTCATTCCTGAGGGTCGGAGACCAGTGGCAACGACAGCAGCTTCCTCCATTCTTCTCTGTCCTGCGCCCGTCTGGCACAGTCCACAGGTGATAGTCCGGTCCAGTCACAGACATTATCCATCCAGCGCCTCCTTGGTTTTCCCCGTGCTTTGGCCCCATTACAGGCCTAAAATGTTTATCATGAAGTAGTAATAACTGCTAAAGCCAAACAATATATGCAATTGTATGCATATTTTCTGCTTCTGTTGTCATCTTGTGTGTTTTGGTTGCAATAAAAGCGAATTGTATTGCAATGTAGCCTATAAATTGACAGAAGTGTCCTAATAAAATTATATGAATTGGTGCAGTTTCATGATTGACTGCAATTAAGCGTGGGACAGAAGTTACGACAACACTGATAGTTAGATTGATCATTGATAACACACCGATAAATATAGCCTATTATACTTGGCCACAGTTTTGATAATTATAATGAGTAAGGCACTAAAAGATTAAACGACGTCATTGGCGTTACTTTGCAGCGCCAAGAAGTGACGTAATTCTTATCACGTGTTGATAAAGCTATTTTAAACTTATGTGACACAACGTTTCGTCAACAAAGTAGGCTATCAACAATGACACACTTTGTTTACGTAGAAAACTTTCTAAGTCTTTCTGCTTTTCGGCGTTCTGTGTATAAATAGCGCCGCATAAAATAGGTTCTCGTGAACGGCACATAGGTGCGGTTTTTTTGTCTCGTGCTCATCATTTTAAAGATGCGTCTTTCTTTTGTCCTTGGCTCTCCCAGCGAAAACTCCGTCCCTGCCAGTTATGAATATTTAAATTATTAATATTATCATCGCCAGGCATAACAATGACATGGGAGGGACCAGATCTGACTTTAACAGCCGGCCGACGTTACAGGTCGCCCGCCAACCGTACATGCATAATCATTTCGGCACGAGCGCGCGCCTACCTACCGGCCGCCCGGCCAACCTGTCCCACCTGGGCCGGCGAGTGGACTCGTCCGTTCGTGTAATTGAAATCTCAGGTATGCGTTGATACCTGCCGTCTCTCGCGCGGTCGTTCAGATAATGCCAAAGTGGTCTCGGCCGTTTTTCAAACCCTCCTCCACCAGGGGGCTAATTAGCATCGCAGAAACCGTCCGTCGTAGCCGCCTGTCATGGGGGTAGTCGAGCGCACCCTGGCGGTCGTCATCGGTGGGAGATGTTTTGTGTCAGCAGCTGCAGCCGTCTCTCAGTGAATCATCCAGGTAAGAATGCTCGTGTCTCTCTCTCTCTCTGTGTTCGCCATGATGATGTTTATATATGAAAACGCGGCCGGTCTACCGTTGCCCATATCATTCCCTCCTCGATTCCCGCTCTCTGATGAAAAAGCAGTGTTGGGTTTCACCTGGGTGTATACGTACATACAATGGGTGTCGTGATGTGGTCAGTTAACGGGTGGGGAGGCGGAATTTGTCTGGGTGTAGAACGGGCAGGAACACACCTGCGCTTTTCGCGCAGGTAACCAGCATAAACACGGGCGCCGCGGCCGCCATGCGCCGTCGAGTTGATAGAGCTAATCTTGCCCAGAGGACACTACAAACAATATTAAAACAATCGATACGCTCGCTTGGTCCTCTGTCCGGCCGTCCGTTCGTCCGTCCGTCGGCCTCTTCTACAGCAGTCCGTCTTTCCATCAGTCCAGTTGTCCGTCCGTCTGTCTGTCTATCTCTGTCTGGTGAACATTTGGTTTGATGCTCTTTGTCGAAAGGTGGATGATGTTGGATGGTAGGTAGACTGTGGATGATGGTGGAAGATGGTAGGAAAGGGAGGGCAGATGGGAGATGGTATGATCATAGGTGGTACTATAATGGTAAGCAGATGGAAGATCGTATGACCGTAGGTGGTAGGTAGACTGTGGATGGTATGACCATCAGTGGTAGGCAGATGGACGGTGGAGTGTGGTGCATGGGTGGTGGATGGTTAGTGGTCTTGATGATGGTGTGTTGCATGATTAGATTTTCATCCACAACACAAAATCAGATCAGAAACTCGTTGGTGTTTTGATCTAAAAAATCTTCGGTTTCGTTTTCATAATCAAAAGATACAATGCATGGGGTATAAAGTGGGTGCATGGGTATTGCTCTAGAAATTCTCTGCTTGCGTTCCCACTGCTCACTATGCATAGAACCTAGAGCTACTTTCGCTCCAATAAAACTCTTCTTCAGCGTTCCCACTGCTCACTGCTCACCCATTCGGCGTTCCCACTGCTCACCCAATCCACTTTAACAACTAAAGATACACTTGTATTATAGTCCTATCAGTCGATGTTTATTTGAACGACAAATCGATATGTAGTACTCATAATGTCAGATGAATGAGATAATGTCTAGTTTCTGTGTGCAGGTTGTAACGAAAGATGCGTTTCAGACTAGGTCTCACTTTGGGTCAATGTTGTTCAATTGGGTAAGCCACAATGAGGTCATCCAACTAACCACGATAAGTCCAAACCCCTTTCCCCATATTTACCTGCTGAGACCCCATTTGTCCTCACTGGCCTTCTAATGGGCACTTAGGGCTGCCCGTCCCTTGGGGCTTTCTGTTCCACAAGAGGTTGGCGGTGTTTGCAGAGGAAACACTAAAATCAAGCTTCTCTTTATTTCGACCATAAGTTTAAACGAATACAAAAGCGAGGGCGGCACTATGGTGGTACACCGCTGGTACACGTTACATCTACTCTGTATCTTTGTAGCATTTGTGTGCAGTCGGGCAGGGGCGGATACAGAAATTTTCGAAGAGGACCAAAGTTTTCTGTGATCTTTGTCAAAAACATCTCATGACTTTTTAGTCATTTGCCCAAACTGTCTTAAAAATATACCATTTTTCCCTGGCAAAAAACCTTTTTTAATCGTCTGGTCTTAATCTCTTGGAAATATACTATGACCTCCCTAGTCGTATGCTACTTTTTCCTCTCTCGCCTTATCCCACTGTATTGATTTTAAACCTTGTTGAAACCAAATGGGGTCTATGCACTTTTCAAATGGGAGGCCATGGCCGGATTGGCCCCTGGATCCGCCCCTGGTCGGGAGCTTTTATAATAATTTTTTTCAGTCTTTAACCAGTAATGACTATTTCCTTAGTCTACTAATGGTAGATATCTCTCATCTCTTCAAACTATGGTCACAGAGAGAGGCACCTCCTCATGCTTAAAAAATTGGACAAACACCCCTCTCGTCTCCTCCGATTTCCACCGGTCCTCTGTCCGCTCGGAGTGATTCATCAAGAGAAAGCATAACACTTGCACATGACATCGTATTAAAACACTCCATAATAGGTCTACGCCTCTACGGGATACCCGAATTGTCATGTTATTGTGTCCAAACTTAGTAACTGTTTAAACAAATGCTGTAATTAGTTGTAATGTCAACAGGAACAGCGATAGGACAATGCCCGGTGGCATATAGGCATTCCGTACCCGGTTTCGTAGCATTGTCAGCCTTTAGCGCCTTGTCATTGGCCGATCCCATATTATGAATATTCATAACCAGTGACGGGAAGGAATGTCTATGTGCTTCCCGGTTACATCAAAGTCCTTTATAACTTTAATCTCTTCAGGCACGTCTGCAGGACATACGTAACATAGCATAACAGAAAAATGAAACATTCTACTGTTCCTATTGTGAACGCGTGATAGCGCTAGATCAGTTAGAGTGTTAGACGTTCAGATCCCATGTAGAAAACGCAGGCAGAGCAGTGACAGCACCGATAATAAGAGCACATGGAAGAACTGTGAAAATGAGGATACGCGTAGCCTAGGGGCTGCATAATAATAATAGTATGACTATTATCCTTCGATACGATCACATGAAAAACTGTGTGAAAATCGGGATTTATAAGCTTTGGCACAGGCTTCATAATATTCTTAGCCTTCGTCGCCGGAAACAAACTTCGTCATCTTTAGCTTCCCCGTCGAGTGGTGGCGCCACTAGTCTTGTCAGCAGAGGTCGCGTCAGGTTTACGAGAGTCGTGACTCGTGAAGCAGGTCGGAGAAATTAAATGTAAAGATGATTTTTAAATTCAAAAGAATTGTTTTCAAGTTTTATGGCACGCCAAGAGTAAAATAGGCAATGACCTACTGCGACTATAAATTGGTGGTCACTGTTTCCATTTCGCCCGGTTAATTTGAATTGCCACATCTACAATAAAATCGCCTGAACTATAGAATAAACGCCACATAACCAGTTCAAATCATATGTCCAGCCTATGCCACCATAGATAAAATAAAGAAACTTTAAATAGCTGGTGTATAAAGTATAAACAGCAGTGCTTAACGAGAGCTTTGTAGAGAGGGCATTAACAAATTTCAGTTGTATTGTATGTATGTATGTATGTATGTATGTATGTATGTATGTATGTATGTATGTATGTATGTATGTATGTATGTATGTATGTATGTATGTATGTATGTATGTATGTATGTATGTATGTATGTATGTATGTATGTATGTATGTATGTATGTATGTATGTATGTATGTATGTATGTATGTATGTATGTATGTATGTATGTATGTATGTATGTATGTATGTATGTATGTATGTATGTATGTATTCAACTATTCAGATTGCACATAATCATGTATGCATGTAATCATGATTGCATGCATGCATGAAATCATGTGTAATGTATGTAAGGTGATGTAATGGTGTATGTTGTTTGTACATATTTAGCGCACTTATGCTATGGAATTAAATTCATGTTTTATTACATTGTGATACAAGAGATCAAATTATGCGTCTTAAATTTCAATTTGCTTTACATGTATTTCATTTGCAGGGAGTGCTGAAATAGAAATAATGTTTCACTAACTCGAGTTCCATGTTCCACCGAAATAAGTGTATACATGAAGCATGTTGTATGACATGTATGTAATAATTTTAACAATATTCCTGCATGTATATTGGATATTTACCAATGTTCTGCTCTTCGATATGGTTTACTATAATGTTGTATACATTTTGCAGTTTACATTGCCATTCAATTGATTCTTCTCGTTAAAGTCATATTTCATGGAAGGATCCACAAATGCTTCTTATTGCTTTTCGTACTATATATAATGATTAATAACAGATGTAAATATCAATTCATGTTGTCTATGTATTAATCTAATTTTTTAAATGTAGTTTTTCATTCCTGCAGCTTGGTCAGATTCCTGTTTTTCTCTTCATATGTGTACATACTCTTGAGCTTCTTTGATCACTACAAATACATGTATAGTAGATGTATATATATTAGATCACTACAAATACATGTAGTAGATGTATATATCTTAAATCACTACAAATACATGTAGTAGATGTAACCATAACCATAACCATAAATTTTATTGAAACCCATATAACAGTATTGATACCGAAAAAACACAAGTACAGTTTAAAGCAAACTACCTACAAGGGATCAAAAGGACATGACCCTAAGGAACCTAGGTTCCGCTAGTGGGCCACCTCTAACAACGAAATAAATTTTGGCAGACATAGAACTTAAATAGTATTATATATATATATTATAGCCTCATATATATATATAACATAATGTGTATATTGACGTTTTTCTTTTTCTTTTATACCTGGCGTCTGTTACACTGGTAGTGGGCCATGCATATTAGGTGAGGTATACTTTGCCAATTAGTATTCACTTCAGGCAGCCATCTTTAGGACTTGAACACAATGAACAGTGCCACTGCTTGAGCTTGAATTAGCATTCCTTACCGATTACATAACCATTAACCATTCATTAAAACACTCAACTGCAGGCCGCATGCTCAGACTACAGTATGTACAATTGTACATACAGCTCTGCACACCAACTGAAGAAGTAACCTATATATAAAAATCTAATTAATATCACAAAGCCTATCTTGATAAACAGTTGAACTATATTTGGAATATTATTATGCATGCCCCAGATTGCTTTCTATATATAAGAATTTGTTACATCCAGTCGAGCAGTGAAAGTCTTTCATTGCAATACCTATAGGCCTACACCTGTAAAATGAGCAACACTTTTTATACAGCGACGGTAGGCATTGGTCAAAATGGAAGGTGGAGCGGGGAAAGTTGATGTATTGCAAACTAATGAAACAGCAAAATGAAGAAAATGTAATATATAGCAGTGGGACAAATGGCGTACATATAGTTTTACCAGAGCTGCCTGAAAGTCTAGAACTTGAAAACTATGGCAACTATCACAACGTGATATTTGGTCAGTTTAGTAAGCAAAGCAGCGTGTAAAAAGTTCTTTGTAATTAATTAAAGGACGAAAAGACACATACGTAAGCAATTAATAGTTGACTGGTTGTTATTATTATTATTCCATTGTTTGTCCTGTTAAATTGACTGCTCATAAGGGGGGGAAAGGAAGAATAGAGGGAGGAGTGGATAGAAAAAGAGCAATGGAGGCATTGGCTGAGTTTGTGGTTCTTTTAATTTTAGTTCTAATTGTCCCCAAGGCACCCAGGTCATTTATGAGCCCAAAATTAGGTCTCTGTAGCATTTCATGCCATAAAGACACGCATGGCATGTATTTAAGTATACACTTTGTGTGTGCGTGTGTGTGTGTATTGACCTATTTTTCACAACAAATTATACATATGAAATTATGGATGTATGTGAGGTACATGTATGGTACAATATATATTATGACCTGTAGATTATATATAATTAATTATATATGTTTTGCCTATATCTAGCCTATATATGGCATCTATATGGCAACTGTGCATGTATATTATGTATATATATATATGGCATCTATACAAGTGTATACACTTTGTATGTGTATATATACTCTGTAATGTGTGTATACATGTATAGGCCTATTTTTCACAATAAATCCACCTGCACAGTAGGTGACAATTGTGACATTCGTGTACAAATGTGCTTGCTATATACAGATTTTCTTGTATAAATATGTTTGATGCATACAATGCACATGTGTATGTATATTATGTGTGTCTGTGCGAGTGTATGTATGTGTGGGATTTATTGGATGTTGTCAGTCTGAGAGAGAGAAGCCACCAACTGTGCTGTGTATTATATGGCATTAATTGCAAAGGAAGCTACAGTCATTCATGAAGAATTTTCCTGCCTCAGGTTGTGTGATGTAATTCTTGAATGGCCCTCAGACATGAAGTCAAAAGAACCTGCAGGCTGCAGTCAATATAATACTGAGGCCTTTCATTATTAGAAGAAATAAAGAAGAATCGAGTCTACAATGGAACTGTGGAGGAAACAAATGAGCAAGTCTTTAGGGCATGAGAGGCCGCAGAGGCCTAGTTTTGGGCTCATAAATGACCTGGGTGCCTTGGGGACAAATAGTTGTAATAAACCGAATTACCTGTGGTAAGAAACCTTTGGAGTAATTTTCTATTGTATTGATGAAGGCAATATAATGCTTCCTTTAGTGCACTGTGGTGCATTTATGGTGTTAATTTGTGCTTGCAAATAAAATTTTAATGGTAAATATATAGTTTGTTTTTAAATGAGAATAATAATAATAATGTTTGTTGACAGTAAATGGTAGGCATAATTGATAACAGTTGTGGCTTTAGGACAGTTGTGGCATTAGGACAGTTGTGGCATTAGGCCTTTGCATGCATGCATTGTCTTTTTTAGTCCATTAATGTTGTAGGCTATGTATACTGTATAGCAGGGGTTCTCAAACTGTGGTACGCGTACCCCAAGGGGTACGCCAGGCGCCGGTAAGGGGTACGCGAAAATTTCCAGAAATATAAATTTTTCTTTGAGTTTATGGACTTTGTGTCCATTTTCCCTTGATTAGCAATGATTTTTAACGTTGCTTCATATAACAGCATAGTCATTTCTTTCTTTCACAACACGTAATTAAACTCACATAAGCTTACTAAGCTTAAGCTTATATTATAGTGCATGCAACATGTTTATGCTTAGACCTGTCACTATAAATTTGAAACAAAATAATGTATAGAAATTCTCAGCGCATGCAATGAGCGCAGGCTATTACAGAGCTCAATAAGGATAGCTGAATTGTTCTAAGGATTAATTTCTGGTCGAGCTTTAAATTTTGTGATTCCTTTCAGCACGTCATATAATTATATATCTGTTTGAAACTAGTTTTTAAACCGTATATTCTTGCTATCAAAAATAAATATGGGCTAAATTTGAATTTGAAATTGACAAATATTAAACCAGGTAATTTTTTTAAAATCTGTGCTAGTCAAAACAAGCACGCAGCAACATAACGTTTTAGGTTAGCTCCTTCTTACAGGGATTAGGCCTATAGACCAATTTCCCCTTTTTGTTGATATGATTGCATCGTTTGCATGATTAAAACTTTGCATATTTTCAATTTTTCTCCATGTAAGGGCCTGTATGTAGGCTATACGACTCTAATAGGCCACACCATACAATGATTAAAAGGGCTTTTTAGTTGGCACTGCAATGGCAATGGAGACTAAGCAATGTCATTTTTTTCTCATCTGACTTTGCTGGGGGTACGCCACCATTCGATTTTTTACTTGGGGGTACAATAAAAATAAAGTTTGAGAACCCCTGCTGTATAGCCCTTCGTTAGTGTCTGCTGTTAAACGCCATTGCTATTTCGTTTGTGCCATACTTTATTATACTGAAACAAAGGGGAAGTTGGTGTTTCAAGTGTTTGCCTCTGATACTGATTGAGGAGGAAGTTACTGGGTAAAAGGCATAGGTAGGATTGAAAAGATTGGGTGAGTTCATTCTGGATTTTACATGCATGGTGGCCATGATCGTGTTAGTTAGTTTACCGTTGTTTCCAATGTATTTCTTTTGATTGGTTGCGTTTTGATTTGGTTAGGTTTCAATTGTAGAGATAGAATTTATTTAGTCTGAAAAACGGTTAGTTGGCCTTCTTCATTTCGAATCTCTGACTCTCGTAGCGTTAGTTTCTCTGTTTAATTTGAGTTTTACTTCCTGCATACCGATCTGGAGTTGTATAAGCTTTTCGATGTGTAGAATTATGTTAATTTTGATTGCGTTGATTAAAACAAATTATGTCACTGTAGTAGGCTGGAGTGATCTTTCTTTGGCCAATTGTCGGTTCTATCATTTTTTAGCATCATCAATAGCGTTGCATATACTTATTTAAAACAGTCCGGTTTTCATTTAAACTTAAAAAATCTTGGATGAAAAGTTTGTGTGAATTAACTTGGAATCATCTCGGTGTATTCGTTGAAAGTAATTTGATTCATCCTGTTCTTGTTTATTCGAACATGAATGTGGATTATTTTGAATCATATCAATTTATTATAATATTAGAGTTATTCACTGCCATTTATTATGAATTACAATGGTTTTTATTCTGTTTTTTATTCCGTGGCCCATTTTAGTCAAATTTAATTAGAAGACTGCGGGAATTTTAAACAATTAAATAAACAATTCAAAAAG
>OX243814.1:32563974-32606474 GCA_945859605.1 Lumbricus rubellus
GGAAACTCCCTGTCAAGTAAACCGGTTCTACACATAATAATCTGTACTGGTTCCCTAGCTGCCCGAAGCCAGTTAAAAGCCGCCGCCGTGAGCCATTCCACAGGAAATCTCACATTCCTGCTAATTAGACACTTACCCGTCATGCAGCGCGTCTCTTTCTTGTGCGACGCGTCCGTTAATTGCGCACATGCTATGCGCGTTTCTCTCCGCTGATTGGTCAGCGAAGGGCTGTTCTGGCGAGAGGGTAGGCACCCCCGAGGAGGTGGGCATCAGTGGCGCGGCGCTACTTATCCGGCGCATCTTTCGCCCCGAGAGATCTTGAAATTACCTGGAAAACAGTTTACACGTCAGTGACTTCATAAGCGCAGTCGCCGCCGCCGCACTATACGTCGTCTAATGACGTGACGTACGTCTATACGTGACTGAGATTATTACATATATATATATATATTTATATATATGTATATATATGCGGGCAGATACATACACATATATATAATTAATAATCATATATATATATATATATAAATTTATATATATATATATATATAATGTGTGATACGTATGGATGACCTTTATATAGGCTATGCATTAGACCTACAAATATATATAGCATATATAAAACTCATCCATACTTATCACATATAATATATATATAATTTTATTACATGTATAATGTGTGTGTGCATATATATATATATATATATATAAAAATATATATGCACACACGCATGGTGTCTTATTTCGCATTATAATATTTTAATTTTCCTGAGGTGTATAATTAAAATATTTAAAACAAGGTGTTTAGAGTAAGATTCGTCTAAGATGACACAGACAGCAGACAGACACACAGACAGACAGACACACAGAGACACGTACAGATACACAGATAGAGACACAGGCAGAGAAAGAGAGGCGCACGCATAGACAGCCAGAAGCTGAGACACATACAGACCCAAAAATAAATCACTTGGACTTGTTGACCTAAAATCTTAATCAGCGGATGTGTTATGTGGCGCTATGATTTCATCGCCGATCCTTCTTAAGAGTGACTTAGTCATTCTGGCCATACATATAGGCCTACAAGCCCTACATGTCGTCTAGAATATTAATTTATACACGCGTAGACCTATTATAGTACTATACTATCGTAAACTCCTCCATATAATTCGCAAGGTCGTTTATATAATTATAATAGACCTGCATGTCCAAGTAATTCTTGTATATCATCTTACGTTTATGACCTGTATATGCGCGCGCGTGTGCGTTTGTGTTTGTATGTGCGTGCGTGTGTGTGTCTGTGTGTGTGAGTGTGTGTCCTTCTAAGACTTGCAAGCCATTGGAGCTGTCCTACGTGCAAGCTAAAGCATGAGAGAGAGAGAGACAGAGACAGAGACAGAGACAGACAGAAAGGGAGACAGAGAGAGACAGACAGAGACAGACAGAGAGAGACAGAGAAAGACAGAGAGAGACAGAGAGAGCGGTATAATACTTATCACCATTGTTCGTACATTTGCGTGTTGCTATTTAGCGACATTGTATGATAGTATATTATGTATTGTATATACCATGTCAGCGATGATCAGTGTCGCCCTCCTCCTTTTTCCACGCTTGGGACTGGCGCTGCCAAAGTGCTGGCCTGTTCGTGCATTTCCTACCTCTTTGTTTTTCCACCCACCTTGAAACGCGTCCCTCCCCTCCCACTGCAGGGGTCGTCTTTCTCCCTTGTCTCATTCACACCACCCTCACACCACACCCACACCGCCTACCCCAATCCCCGGTCCATCTGTGACCCGTCCCCCCCCTACAGTAACGGTCAACATCATTTTCTAGGCTGCTGCATGGGGGTAATTGGAGGCATATTGGCCCATAATATAACAGCCCACGACCAGAATACAAAGGAGATGTCGTCTGCTTGTAGGCGCCCACTTGAAAACGGCGGTGGAGTGAGGTGGGTGGGGATGAGGTGGAGATTTGCACAATACAAAACCCATTGACTAAGAAGGGCTTTCGGCGGCATATGTCGTCCGTCGACCGTTCCGGACCAATGATTCTGAAGAGGAAAAGAAATGTATATCGTGAACCTTACTCATCGCTAGAGGCGCCAGTGTGAGTTCAGCAGCTGCTGGTTCCCTGCTGCAGATTGTAGAGCAGATAAATATAGGCTGTCCAGTTTTCGTAAACGTTTCTACGCCTTATAGCCAGAAGATCCTATATAGTGTATAATATTATACTGCTTTCTAGGTCTTCACTGATAGGAACTACTTCTTTACTAAATGCTGTTTGGCCTACGTCAAGCAACGGAGACCAATTAGCAGGAAACCAAGGCTTAAAGTGTGGCAGGACGGTCGTGGACGGCATCCTGGCACTTATTTTCAAATCCCTATGCCGTTCTGCCACTGACTTCGCCAGCACACCTAAAATGTAAGGAGCGTCCTGACACTTCTTTTGGAAAGGTGAGGGGCGTCCAGGCACTTTTTTTACACTTTTAGCGCTGCAGGAAACGCTCCTCTGGATATTCGCAGCAGCTGCCGGTCTATCTGTTCATGAATACACGTAGCTATGCGGTGCGAGGATGATGCTGATAACTGTTTTTGTGATTAAGAGTCTGAGAGGTACATTGTAGACGCATTCATAGTTGCGCTATATGAATACCAGAAAATGATCCTGTATGCTACGGTGGGTTCGTGCTGTGAGAGGAAGCCAGTGCAAGACTTAAAGCATATTATGTATAAAAGCAAGAGCATGGCTGTTTTTAAGAAATTTTTAGAACTGCACAACCCCTTCTTTCCTTTCCCACCCTCCACGGTAAATTGCTTCCAATCGGAGAACAATGAACTTTTTGCTAGTTTTAACTGTACAAAAGTGCTTCTACAACTGCACAAATCCATTTAGAACTGCACATTTTGTGTACAACTGCACGCTAAAAAAAGCCCTGGAGAGTCGGTCTGTTTACGAACGTAGCTAAAGCACGCAAGACCAACTGCATGACGGGAAGGGGGAAGACGCTGTTTTTGAGGCACACACTCATCCAAAAATAAACTCAAAACAATGTTTTGAAGGAACTATTATATCGAGTTTCACAATTAGTTTCTACTCGAACTGTTCTTCAGCGGCATGTGTGTCATTCACAGTGAGATACGAACATGCTCATAAGTTATAAGAATGACCCTAGAAAACCAGCGGTCCTTTCTAATGAGGCTCTTTGCACCGATGCATCTGTCTGTCTGCAGACTGTATACTATTATCAGAAAAATAACCATTGTGGTTGTTGTGTGAATGAATGGCGATGGTAAATGTATTGTCCACAATACTAAGACTAACTGTTGTCGACCGCTGGTGACTATTTCACTTGCATTAGTTTTTGCCCATGTAGACCATATACAGCACAGTAGTTCTTAGTTAAATTTTTGCTTCTATCCTAACTTGCAGGGCTTAAAGTGTGGCTGGACGGTCATGGACGGCGTCCATGCACTTATTTTAAAATCTGAACGCCGTCCTGCCACTTATTGGCCAGCACAGCCTGGAAAGGTAAGAGCGTCCAGGCACTTCTTTTGGAAAGGTAAGGGCGTCCAGGCACTTATTTTTCCACACTTTAAGCATTGATCCTAAGAGAACCCGGATATTGTGTCCAGCCAGGACGAGTAACTGGTTACACTCTTAGGCCTCGCTCACATAATCTAGAGATACCACGCTGTTATTCGTTGATTGGAAAGGAATTTATTACCAGAATACCGTGTAGGCTAAATGGCGCTTTTGACGCTAATATTTCAGTAGTTTTATTCAACTTGTGATTTAATTTGTACGTTTTATTGTCAATTATTATTTTGATGCATTATAATGATGTTTTATGTCCCAGTGTGCATTTGCAAGTAGAGTAATAAGGAAAATACTTACTTATGCCTACTTGTTTAGCATCATAAATGCCATCGCAAATGAGTCTACTCTGCTGGGACTGGGCAACGCAACACGGATCAGTACACGCGATTATAATTGTCTAGAATAATTATACCGTACAGTATAACTTTAAAGGTAAAAATGGGATGCCTTTAAATTTTAATCAGCGCTTGTTGAGTCACTGTTGAGCCTAGTTTCACAACCGGAGCAACTGACTTCGAATGGTACAAATAAACAAAGAGCCTAGAATTCTGTCTGTCAACTTTGTCTCCGTAGCATAAGGCCTATAAGATGGCCTGCATAATAGACCTGATGTTTTTGACACGTGTAGGTCTACAAAAACCTCGTGTTTACATATACGCTGAATGGAATTTCTGCTTGCTTCGGATTCATTTAACGAAAATACGAGAAGAAGGTTATTTAGAGCAAGGCATTCTGATGTTGGAAGCAGCTTAGCGACGGCTTTAGCCAATTTCGAGCGGCACGCGTAAGGATTCGAAACCAGGCGTAGCGGTATAAAAGGCCGAAGCCTTACATCATCTGACCGCTTCGTCATCAAAGTCAGCCCATTTCCGCACCTACTATTCACGTTTAATCGACTCCTGGTGACATCTTGCGAAAGAAACCGAATCCGTACAAGGCTCGGCGGCGCCGCGTCGCATATCCGGAAGCAATGTATAGTACGAGTCTCGCATTTTAGCCTGCATGTTGCTGTTCCCATGGGCCTATATCTTGTGCTACCGCCGCATCACCGCTGTTATCATTCTCCATTATAACAGTCGTGTTGTTGCGCCCTTCGCGCGGCGCATGAATACACGAAGACAAATATGTTTCGTCCCTCGATCAATACGCTTCGTCGACTTCCGGTCACTTGCCAGTCTTCGTTCGCGGCTCATTTCCGCCAGTGACGTCAGACGAGGAGTATATATATATATCTCTCTCTATATATATATATATACGTTGCTCTGTACGAGGGGGAGCGTCTGCGCTGGTTCCCTTGTCTCCAATGGGGGCGTTTGGTGCATCACTATAAACCAGAGGCATACATAGCTATCTTGTGGGCAGAGGATCCATGACACCCGGGTCCATAGTCTCCAGAAACCCACAGAAGACTAGTGTTACAGGTCTTTTGCAGGACCCTTCTCCAGTGTAAGAATTGTGGGAAAATAACTGGGGGGTGGACCATTATCCACTTGGAATCGGGGTGTGAAAAACAGACTTCAACATGGGGCTCTAAGAAAGACTTGGGGGTTGAAACCCCCCCCCCCCAGCCCTCCGGCAATTCTCACACTGCCCTCCTCAGTACCAGGAGTCCATGTAATGATCATGTAAAGCGAGATATTCCGCTGTCACTCATTAACCCTCTGGCAGCTTTATCTATATAAAAGCTATTGGAACTTATGGCCAACTAACATACCGGTTATTATATTCCATGTCCCAGTTTGCCGGAGTCCTCAGACCTTCACCCAATCGCTGTGAAGCTTCCAACAGAAACACAGATAGCCATGGTATACATTGCTACAAGCTGCATGTGATGCGTGTCAACGCTTAGCTTAGTTTAATAGAAACACATAGGCATGCTATAAGTACTGTTGTAGAGCATGTCAGAAGTTTATTTTTGTAAGAGCACATAGCCATGCTATTGCTATAAGGCTATAAGCCATAGTTGTAAAAATGTAAAAGCGTTTTCTTTGGTTTTTTATTCTCAGAAAAATTCGTGTTTTTTCGTTTTTTATTCTTCATCTGGTTTTTTCCGGTTTTTTTTAAAATTTTATGTGACCATATTTTTTAGATTTAGCCTACTGTCTGTAATAGCCTAAATATTTCGTTAATTTCATTTTTTGTCTGATATCCCTTACGCTGTCTCTGAACGTCCAAGGATTCCGTTAATTCAGGTCACATGTTTGACCGTTTTATTTAGTGCTTAGGCTACTAATAAAGAGTGTTAGCCTATTTGCTTGCTGATTAAAATTAAATTGCGTAAACCAGATTTAAAAAAATGTAAACTGTAGTACATTGCAAAGTGTAACAAAGTCCAATTATTTTCCGTTTTCCGTTTTGTTCCGTGTTTATTTTACGAAAAGCGACTTTCAATTGAGTGTTTTTTCCTTTTTTCTCGTTTTAGACATCTGTGCCATAAGTTGTGAGGCTGTTAGAAGCTTAGTTTGGTTTACTCATGTAGAACCACATAACCATGCTACTATAGACTTGCAGTTGTAGGTCTATTTGTCTGGGATAGCCCTCTATTGCATGAGATACGCATATTATTACCAAGGGTTGACTCGCCACTTAAATTTACAGGGTATACTTAACTCATTTGTATCATCGCGGTTTGACTATGAGCGCCACTGAGTGGACCTTCGAAGAGGCGCTATATAAATTCCTGAAATGAATGAATGATGAATGAATGAATGATGAATGAATGAACTTACGTCGTGAGGCGGGGTCACAAGCTTAGTTTAATATGAACACAATCATGCAATGCCTGCATTATGAGTTGGTGTCAGCCTGTCGGGCGTCTGCATGGGTCATGCAGTTCTCATTTTAGTCTTTTTCCTCATGATGTTTTACGTAGTGTTATACTGTAGTAATAGTAGTAGTAGTAGTAGTAGGAGGAGGCCTATTGCTGAAGGCCAGTTGTGTGTGTGTGTGTGTGTGTGTGTGTGTGTGTGTGTGTGTGTGTGTGTGTGTGTGTGTGTGTGTGTGTGTGTGTGTGTGTGTGTGTGTGTGTGTGTGTGTGTGTGTGTGTGTGCCAGATAGGCCTACTCCAATAGGAGTCATTTGATTCCTAAAATTAGAAGTCACTAAGTGTAGCTGACCTATAATGTTCACTGCTCAGTAGCCTACCATGGATTTCCACCGGAAGTTGACAGATTATCGCCACAGGATAACTTCTGCCTCTGCTTGACTAAATAAACCCTTTAGTAATGGGCAGCTGGCCTATAGGCAGCTGGCCTATAGACAGCTGGCCTATAAGTAGCTGGCCTATTTTTCTTCTTGGTGTTTAATTACACCGCAAGCACTGCACGGGCGATATTGTAGGGTAGTATATCTTTCAATGGTGTAAACTATATAAAAGGTGGACCTATATGTAATATGTATGTATGCACCTATGTGTAGGCCAACGTATATTTCAATAGCTCAGTAACTGATTCACAACAGTCTTGCACTGAGTTTTATCATAAACACTTAAATCGTATCTATAGGTTGTAAATTACATTAAGACATCATACATCTATTTTGGTGACAGGTCACAATAGTCTTGCACTGAGTTTTATCATAAACACTTGAATAGTATAGGTTGTAAATTACATTAAAACATCATGCATCCATTTTGGTGACAGGTCACATGCCTATAATAGACAGCTGGCATACAGACAGCTGGCCTATTTTTGTGATTTAGATCACACACAAAGATAAGATTGTTCAGAGATGAATTTAGAGAACTTCTCGTGAAAATATTTCTGTAAGCGTAACACATGTTTCAGCGATTTTTTGATCTATTTGTGCTGGCCTGCCTGGTAGGAAGCTATTCACACCGGTGTCACGGAATATTCTATCCCCCTAAAGCTATCCGGGGGTGAATTGATCTATTCCCCGGATGAAATATACCGGTACAGACTATCGGGGTCGATAAACCATTCTATCTCAATTATTGAAAAATGCATATAATTGAATTGAATTTTTTTCTGTAATCAAAATTTAAAGTGACTATAGTAATTGTTTTAAATGTAATAAGCAATGTTCAGACTTCAGAGCAAGGCATCTTCGTATTTATTTAGTGGCTCTAAGTGTTGCCGTGCTGGAGTCGGGAGCGCCTCTGATTTTAGTATTTTGGAAGAGGTGTGGATTGTTAGAGACATTGCATGAAGCATACGGCTGGGCTGAGAGCGCCTCTGAGTAGGTTTCTTGAAGAGGCGCTATATAAAATCTCGAAATGAATCAATTTTTGATGTTTGACTTGTAGGCGTATATTGTAGATAATTATTATTTATTATCAACTAGCTGAACCCGGCCACGCGTTGCTGTGGCTGAAAAGAGGCTCCCCCTCCCCCTCCCCTCCTCCTCCCTCCCCCTCCCCTCCCCTCCCCTCCCCCTCCCCCTCCGCCTCCCCCCCCCCTCCCCCCCCCCCCCCCCCTCCCCCTCCCCCTCCCCCCCCCCCTCCCCCTCCCCCTCCCCCTCCCCCTCCCCCTCCCCCTCCCCTCCCCCCCCCCCTCCCCCTCCCCCCCCCCCCCCCCCCCCCCCCCCCCCCCCCCCCCCCCCCCCCCCCCCCCCCCCCCCCCCCCCCCCCCCCCCCCCCCCCCCCCCCCCCCCCCCCCCCCCCCCCCCCCCCCCCCCCCCCCCCCTCCCCCTCCCCTCCCCTTCTCCTCCCCTCCCCATCCCCCTCCCCGTCCCCTCCCCCTTTCCCTCCCCTCCCCCTCCACTCCCCTCCCTCTCCCTCTCCCCCTCCCCCTCCCCTCCCTTCCCTTTCCCCCTCCCCCTCCTCCCTCTCCCTCCCCCTCCCCTCCCCCCCTCCCTTCCCCTCCGTCCCCCTCCCCTTCCCCTTCCCCTGACCTCCACCTCCCCTCCCCCTCCGCTCCCTCCCCACCGTCTTTGTCCCGCTCCCTTCGCCCCTTTCCTCCGTCGCAGCGTCCATTCCAAGCCCAAAGGCCGCTTTGTGAAAAGGCCTAAAAGCGGCCTCTTTGGAAAATTAATCGCGACTCGCTTATGACGTCATAGCACGCCACCTCATTGATGCATCGTTTGCTGTGTTTGGAGACGGCGTTTATGAAATCTGGCAGCGGTGTGGGACGTGTTTACTTTGCAAATGGCGGGCGAACGGATTGCAAAGTTCACTTTTTGTGGAAACGGTAGGGTTTTTTCGGGTGAAAACATCTTAACACACGGTTGTATGGGAATGGAAGGTGTTGTAAAATTTTCACAACAATCCGTGCGTAGCTTTCAGCGTGAAAATGCGACGAACTATTGGAAAGTTTCATTTTTATATATATAGATAGGAGCTGCCAATCTTTGCAATGTTAATGATGCTGATGAATGTGCATTGGCTTGAATAATTTCAGATGCCAAAAAGGTCGCCCGTGGATACCCTTGCGTCACTGGAAAGCGGATATGACCGTCTATGCGACATTCAGTATGGAAAACGAAACTTTGAAAATGACGTCCTAGAAGACGCGAACTCTGACCGACCGTCCGAAAACTATAGTGCTATCGGTTCGGATCCGGTTAAGGTTGATGCGAGGTTCGACACATTCAACAACCATCCGTGCAGCAGGTATAACGCGGAACTGTACAATAGAGAGACGACGGCTCTGGAACAACAACAGCAGGGTGATCTGAATTCGTGCACCACGCTTTCCTCTCTCTCTGGAGATGGTGCTTCCACTTCGTCTACGAGTACGTCATTCCATGTCAAGAATGAGTTGACGGAGACACAACATTCACCCGCATCACAGTGGAGTGGCAGGAATAGGTGCGAGGAAGACACATTTGGTGAGACTGTTCAATGCGGTGGCAGCAACGGAGGAGGAGGAGGCTTCCATGACATTGCGAAGAAATCCACGAACGAAGAAGCAGTCACACTGAACAACACGAGCGAATACCGTGGCGCACCGCACGACGAGAGGAGGAGTTACACACGGTGCAGTACTACGGAAGATGTACTGAAGTGTCAGGTTCTGAGTCCGTCGTCATCAGCCAGACCTTTGTTGTTGGAGAAGAAATCTAGTCAGTCGACAGTCGTTTGCGACTCGTCGCAGTCATGGACGTTGGGTTACATTGATCTCAGAAACGCACGGACCGTACAGGCGACCCCGACCGCCGCCTCCTCCGCGATGGCAATGCCGTCCACGTATAATCTCAAAAACCAATCTCAGTCTCTAGCACCGCCCTCCAAGGAGGCAGCCAACGCGGGGGGCGTCAGAACCGTGTTCCAGTGCCAGACATGTCAGAAGGAGTTCGTCACGGAGAAGTATCTGTGCATGCATATGGCTCTGCATCGACCATCGCATGCCGCCTCCTCCTCCTCCAACTCCCCTTGCTCCTCCTCGGGCGCAAAGCTGGCAAACTCCAAGGGGTCATCCATCTCGCAGTCGTCCAACGACGATTCGGTGAAGCTCATCAAGTCTGACGGGACCGGGGCGTCGCATTGGACGTGCAAGATCTGCAGCAAGACGTTCGCGCAGAGCTCCAACTACAAGAACCACATTCGAACGCACTCCGACGAGCGTCCGTTCGTCTGCAACGTGTGCAGCATCGGCTTCAAGGAGCGCTACCATCTGAAGAAGCACATCCTGTTCAAGCACACGAAGGAGCTGAAGGAGGAGTGTCGCGTCTGTGGTAAGCGATTCAAGGACTCGACCGCCGTCAGGGCGCACGAGCGAATCCACTCGGAGGAACGACCGTACGGGTGCCAGCGATGCAATAAGACGTTCAAGACAAGCGAATGCCTCTGGCACCACGAGAACAGAAGCAGGACCTGCGGGAAGTCCGTCAAAGGTACCGGAGAGGCCGGGGATGGAGTGACGGTGACTTACCCTGTTCCGAGGTTCAGAAGGGGTCGACATCCGGGGAAGAGGACAGCACCGCCGAGCAAGCTGAAGACGGTTGCCGAGGGAGAGGAGAACAGCGTGGGGGAGGTTTCCTCCGCCTGCCTCAGTCTCGACCATGTGGAAGAGATATCGGCGTCTGTGAAGATAGAACTGGAACGGGACTTTCCGGAGTACTACTTCAAGGCGGTGCCCGGTGTGTATGCTTACGAATTCGAAAATCTCATGGATGTTATTATGCCCGACGCTTCTCTGACCACTGGAGGTCAGGATGTGGTGACGTTTCCAAGCAGCCAGCTTTCTGCGAATGCCCTGGATGTCGTCAGCAAAACTAAGCAACCTGATAATGATTTGCAGAAGTCGATTCCAGTCAGCGCGAACGCCACCCTGGGATCGAGGCACCTGGACCACCTGTCGGCACAGTTGTGGTCAAACGAATGGACGTCCAGCCGTGCAGGCGTTTTCCTGGGGAGTCCGTCTCGACCCGTCAGTGCATCCTATGACAGTATTGCCGACGCGTACAGCCCCGGAACTCCGGAGAAGTCCTGGAAACAAGATATTTCAAACAACTTTCGACATGGATCAGCGGTGTACGTAGGCGAAATTTCAAACGCTGACCTCGTCAAGTCGCCAAATTTCAACTTATCTCACATATATACCCAGCAGAAACAGCAGCAGCAGCAGCAGCAGGCTGGTCAGCAAGTCCAGTCTGGATCTACTGCAGCGGACTGTGCCACTACCACGGCCACTTGCGGGGGGCTGCAGCCGTTCGCCAGTGTGATGCAGCAGATAAACGATGCGAAACAACCCGAGATCCGTCACCTCGGGTCAATGCAGCAGCAGCAGACGCATATGCAACATATTCGACGCTCCTCATCATATGCAGATGCAGACTTCGGTAGTTCCACCGATGAAGCTAGTCGCTCTGGTCTGTCGCTCACTTCCATCACGGCCTCCGATCTCGTGTGGCCGGGCAAGATGGGAGAAGCTGGTCCCCTAATAGTTGGAACTCCTCCTGGTCGAAACCAGGAAAGTTCGGCTACGAACGCCGCCGCGGCTTCTTATCCCATTTCGATCGCCAACGTACCGACTGCAGTGGTTGCCCCGTTCAAACGGGAGAACACAAGTCATCGACCACCAGCGCCGCTAGTGAATGGCAGCGAAGCGGACCAGCCGGTCAAGAACTCTCTGCCACCTTTTGAGACATTTGCGCCGATGACACTGCGCGTCCAGAAATCTCAGCAGCAGCAGATCTCTACTCCTACCATTCCGAATCTGTCGCCCATAGCATCCTATGCCACTTTCGCCAACCCTATATATTCCTCTGACGGTTCCATTGCGGACCAGTGCCCCACCATCCAGAAGTATCTTCTAAGAGGGCATCCAAACGTGACCATCAAACCCAACCGCAACCTTCCCGAGGATTGTGGCGCCCAGCGTGAGATCTCCTCCGTCAATCGTCAGTGGTACACCCTACCTCCAGTCAGACCACTGACGTCGAAGGATGGCAGTTGGAAACGTCCCGGCGTTCATTCCCACCATATTCAACTTGAGCAGGATCGTTCCGTCGCCGGACGCCAGCTCGTACCTGAATTTCTGTCCGAAGGTCAAATCAAGCTGAGCGGATTGGTCGGCTTGCCGGGAGAAATGGATGCAACGCAGTCTTTTAACTTCATCAAGATGGTCCCTGCCTCGTCGTATTCCCAGTCGGCCATTTTTCAGCCGCTGCAGGCCGAGATCGGCGATTCGAACGCCAGGTCCGTCAACCTACACCGTAAAATCTAGAAAGTCATACGAAAGAAGAAGAACCAGCAGCAGCACACACACACTCACACACACCTGGACGCGAAAGGATATAATCACCTCATCTTTCTATAGTATTAAATTTCATATTTCTGCGTCAGAGTGGAGCACCCCCAATCGCCATTACAAAACGACGACGACGCGTCTTCTTCTCACGAGGCCAACCCGACGCCGACGCGTGCGACCCTGTGATTGGTCGCTCGCGTCGAATGAATAATGCAGCTTCGGATACGGCAACCCGATCTGGCGGTAATTATGTAGCGCATTTCATCTCTAGCAGGGGATGAGATGCGGCGGATTTCAAAGATGCGTCGACCGTCTTTTGAATAAAACACCATACGCCAAACGAACGAGAAATAGTAAGCGGTCACCTTAGAGGGACTTCGTAATTACACGTGTGTCTAATGCAACGGGAATCAGGTTTGTCGCAAAATGAACGAGAAGAAGAAACGTCGGGGAAAAACAAATTGGACCACGCGACTTTTCCAGCGAAACCGCAAAAGCTAGGCTTATTGAAGGGGAGATGGGTTACTAGTTGGCTGCAAAATTACAAATTCTGCCTTTTGCACTAGAGGGTCTACCAGGCTAATTACAGGCCTAAGCAAATGTTAGGCTATAGTCTATGCTAAGCTACTGGAACTTTTAATTTCATTTTTTCTAAAAGTGGGAATCTATTAATAGTTCTACAGAACCTGTTGTAAGTAAAGGTGGGCTTATTGACATAACATGAAGGAGGAATACTATGATTAGGCTAGGCATAACCTGATGTGTTTCAATGTTGAGGGTAGGCCTGTGTTGTTTTAAATTTGGAAAGACTAGGTTTAGCCTAAAAAGGCTGCTATAGGTCTAGGGGAAAATTGCACAGGACGTGTTGGTAGACTAATTACAAAATTAACCACCAGATTGTACAAAAAGTGAATTGAAAGCGACACTAATTATATAAAACTGAAAACTAAAATTAACTGAGATAGAACGAGAGTAGGCAAAGGTTAGACATTGGCCTACTGAGCAAAACATAGTCTATTGTTGTGAGTAGCCTAGGCTACAATGAGGGGAACAAAAAGCATTTAGTGGATGTGACGTTTTGAACTTGATGTGCAATTCAAAGAATGCAATCAAAATTGTTGTAAATGTGGTTTTTATGCATATTTTTAGTGTTTTTTTGTTAATTAAGAGCAGCTTTGGGCAGAGGGTGATCGAGAGGAAAGGGAGGGAGTGCAGGTCAGCTCACGTTTGGTCGCAAGAGTAGGCTAGCATACCATCATCTTAACCCTTTGATGACCAACGGGTACTAAAATGCATGGTAAACGTATGTGGCCGGTCGTTAAAGGGTTAACGGCGGATTAGAATCACATGCAGTTGAAATCAAAAGTCTTAATACGGAGTCTGAAAGTATGGCCAGCTTTGTTTGAATAGAATGCATTTATCCAGTCGTTATAATCCTCCCATTTGCAATCGTTTTGCCAACGTTATTTAGTTAAGCAACCTAGTCTCGAGTCACTAATCAATGGCCTGGCATATATATCCAGCTGAAGTAGGTCTATCAAAACTCAACCGGTGTTTGGCGTACATGCTGTGGGTACAAAGCATTTTCTTGTTTACAAAACGATCCTAATCATCTCAAGCAGAAAACTGTGCACACCGCTGCAGTACAGCGCGGGCCATAATTATTATACGTAACATTCCAGAACGTTAAATGTGTTGGTACGAATTTCAATGTAAACGCAATTTCCCAGGTCAGGTTGACGTGATGAAAACGCCAGGATTCTGTGCAAAAATGTACTTGCGTGTTTTATTTTTTATGTACTATCATTGTGTGTATATAATTATACATATATTATGTCGGACCTCTTCTTCTTGATCATCATCATCATCATCATCATCATCATCATCATAATTATTGAGCTGTTCGTTTACGTATTAAATTGTCTGCCAGTCAGTCAGTGACTCTATAATTATTATTGTTGTTACGGATCGCCCAAACTTCCGGCTGATATTAAATAATTAATTATTGTCGCTTTCTTTAGATCGTTCGCTTTGCTGTTTATTTTAATTAATTATTATCGTCTCTTATTCTGAAGTTTTTCAGCCGATTTTTATTTCTGTTTCGTTTCTCGTGAATTTCAACACTGTTTTCTGCCGGTCCTTTGGCGCAAAATTTAAATTCGGTTTGTTTACTTACTGGGCGGTTTAAGCATATTATAGGCGAAGGCTGTGCGTGTATAGGCTATAACCTAGGCTATAATCGTCGGTGTTGACAAGTTTCGCCCGCCACTGATAGGGAAGATAATGGCCCTTGAATACACACTCTTCCGAAAGACCCTCACGAGTCGATAGACAAGACTGGACTAAAATAATGTAGAGTTTAGACATAATCTGGCCTAAGATTATGTGGACTAAAGGCACATGAGCCCGTGCAAGACTTTAAGTATAAACTTGAGACTGTTGAACCAATAACATCTTGCCTATAATAGCTCCTCACTTGTTATTCATCGAGTTATGTAGGCGTCTTCACTGCTCACGATGTGCAAGCATTGAGTAACCGAATGAGCCCATCATCAGGCGTGTGTCCTGACAGAGATGTTGAACGACACACTCCTAATTTATCCGTGCTTGAGCCTGGCACCACCCGAAAACGAAAATGACGTGGTTAAACTTGCTCACGATATAGGCAGACTTGCCACGCTGCTAGGTGTCTGTATAAGTAAGCTTATGCACTGCGTGCAATTATTCATGACCAACTTTCCACTGGAAAAATATAATTCATAGCATTGATTTTGGTTTTTCGTTGTGCTTTGGATGTCACATGCGTTTCAAATGTCGTAACACTCTTGAAGTTCTGAGCTAGGCCTGGCCTATTTAAAATAGCGCACAGCTTTTATCTTTTCAGTTCCATAACGCCTTCAATGCTGTGTTTTTATCATTGTTACTTTCTTTTCTAAGAATTTGCGTCGCAGATATGGTTGATTTCATCCAATGGTGTTGTGAATTTTATCAATGAATCGGAGCAGATTAAATCTAAAATTTCTAGTGGAGGTTTTTCTGATAGCCTAAAAGTTGCCGTTGTAGCCTAAAGTTCTTCTAAGTCAAAAACTGTACGGTAAATGAATAGCTTTGTGAACCTTCTGTTATTTTGAAATGTTTGTGTTGTGAGATTGGAAAAAACGTTCTCGTCTGAACAGCACAGAATCACGAGATAGACATTTTGTTTTTATAGGCCTAACTATTACAATAATTATTGTGTTGCTACCAGACCATTATAAACTGCGTGTTTACAAGATGTCTTGGCATGCTTGGATGTTGTGCTGTATTCTGATCTTAATCTCTAGTACAGCGGTTCTCAACCTTTTTCGTGCGGCGACCCCTTTTTGACATACCAAGAGTTGTGACGACCCCCAGCCAAAAATTGATCGAGCTACCCTTCCTTCACTGCATTTTGATACTACCATTGTTTATGCATTTTCACTGTCTTCATAATTTGAAAACTGCTTGTGGCTATATTGTGTGCTCGAGGCTTCTTGGCTCTTGCATGCAATTATGAGAGCAATCTAGCCTAGGCCTATTCGTTAGTGTGAAGTTGGAAGTTTCATAAATCCATTCATCAGAGTGAGGGTTTGGATTTTCCCGGTTATCGATTAAAAAAATTCACATTGCAATGGTGGCATTTTAAGCTTCCATTTTAGCAAAATTGCTCATCATTTCAGTGCTAATAGCCGTGGTTTAAGACTTAGAAATTGTCCTGACCCATTCTTTAAAAAATCGAATTTCCACACTGCTGTGGTCGCATTTAAAGTTGCCATCTCAACCAAATGTCTCATAATTTCAGTGCTGAAAGATAAGACTCAAGACTTTAGTAAATGTCATAAGAAATTCTCCCTATTGTTTAAATTTTTTGAAGCTTCCCAACTGTAGGCTAAAGACTGCACTTTAGCCTGTCAGCTTAATAAAATTGCTAATTTTTTCAACGCTGTTAGTCATGGTTTAAGACTTAAGAGTGTCGCCTCCCAATTTCTTGCAATTATTTGGATCTGCACATAAACTGCAACATTAACATTTCAAGCTGTCATATTAACAAAATTGTTTAGGGTTTCAGTGCTTATATAGAGACGCGGTTTAGGTTTTTAATAAATAATCCCTCCCGCTTGTTTACATTTGCAGATGCAATGATCGAGTTCTAAGCTGGCATCTTAGCAAATTTGCTCATTAGGCCTATGGATAAACAGCGAGCAGCACTGTAGAAATTGATGATCTTCACGATATATTTATGACTTAATTATATTGGGAGATATAGGCTAAGCAGCTCGGTCTCCATTCTTTGAGCAAGCCGAATATTGTTTCATTTTTTTACAGAATGGTTGAAGTGGAATTTGCAATTTAAAACTAATAATGGCAAAATAAAATTAGTTGTTGCAATCTAACGAATGAATCTTAGCAGAAGCACGAGTAAAAATTATTTTAAGTTGCCATGGTGTATAATAATTATCGTTGAAATTTCTAGTACATTTTGTACAAATTTTGAAGGGTCCAGGCGACCCCTGGCAAATCGTCAGGCGACCCCCGTGGGGGTCGCGACCCACAGGTTGAGAACCGCTGCTCTAGTAGGTGTTAACACTGATTGCCGTCGGACAATTGGATAATGGGATTGGTTAGAGTTTGCTGTGTAGGTGGTTGGATTCGGCGAAATTCGTGTCTTCCAAGAGCGGCAAGTGGGTGGATGGTAGAAGACACTTTGCAGCAGCGGGGTTGGAGTAGGCTACGCACTCTGCGTCTATGCAATCCGGGTAGAACATAAGGAACATAGCGCTGGTTCACATTGATCGGAAAGAAAACTTAACGAAGTAGTTGTGAGAATCGAACCTGGTACCAATTTTGACTGCGCTGATGTATCTGAGCAGTTCATATGCCATTGTTGCACTTCATACAAGCGCTATTGACTTGTATTGCGCAAACTTATTATCGCACCTTGAAAGCAGGTGTCTCGGCTCGATTCTACCTATTCTACTCATGGCTTACTGCTCTGTGTTTGTGTGAGAGAGATCAAAGCTTTCCCTTTTTCCCTTTGCTCTTTCCATCCTATATCATGGTGGCACCACGATTGATTGATTTACCGTGTGTGGAGTTAGAAATTATTGTGACTTGTTTAGTAGTATCATGGTCCACACAGCGAAAAGGTTGCATTAATTCTTTAAATTAGGCTACTGAAAATATTGGTTTCATGCTGTTGCTTGATAGTTTGCTGTTTTTGCAGAGAGCTGCCAATAATAATTCGTCAAGTAATGTAGCAGGCTGGTTACGCCGTATAGGTCAGTATACGTAATACCGTCGTAACGTAATAATCATTGTCGTAGAGCGTTACGATACATGTATTTCTATAGTTTACTCTTTCGCAGTGTTACTGGTGAACGCTGTCGTTGCTGTTGTTGCGAAAGTGTTACCGTTACGCTACGTAACTGTTCTAGTTACGTTACCGCGATATTGTGGACAATAATGGTTTTGTTAGTTGTTATTCTGAAGCTGTTTAACCACCCTCTTGAGCAAACCCCAAATACAGTTGGTTGCTTTTGTAGCGCTACTTTGGTAGCTCCTGACCTCGACCCACTCCAGCAATCCACCAACCACTCAGACACGATATCCCTCTGCCTAATAGCCCCAATCTGTTTCTGAACTCCCTAACAACATGTGGTCCAACCAAGACTACACATCCAGATGTGCCCCATGTGTAGCAGTCTGTGCTTACAAGTCCATTCATCCACTTACTTGCTATTGAACCTGTAGCCTACATGATCAGAAAGCTACACTCACCTCTGTGGTCAACCTCCCAACCCACACCCCCCCATCAACCCATCCCCCACCATCCCGTGACTCTTTCGCCTCCCCATGCGAGACCCAACCAACTCAACTGAGACAAAAAATGTCATAATCGTTGCTAATTACCTTCTTAACGACGAACTGTACTGGCTCCCCAGTAACTTCTATAGCTTTCACGTGCGACGTTAAAGTGTAAATCGCGGCTGTCACGCATCCATGGCGCAATTAGCAGCGGATGATGGGAAGATCCGTGTCCCGTTCCACCATTCAGTGGTCCAGATGATGCACCACTTAGGCCCCATACCTTCCTCTTCCATCAGCACAGCGAAGAATCTCAAATGGCACTGTGCACGCAGTCGCCCTGTTCCTATACCTGATAACTGGTGTTATTATTATTATCATTATCACCATGTAGTCTTTAATAATGTATCATGATCCATCTCGATATGAGGCCGCGCTGGTTAACTATCGGCACGTGCTTGACCAAATTATGACCTTCTGACCTGACCCTATATAATTGACTCGACCTAGTTCTGAACTGACCGATTCGCTAAGTCTCTGAAGGCATTGAATCTATTTTTCTTCATGATATCACTTCTCAGCTAACCATCGTTGTAGCATCGGATAACAGTCCACCACCCCACCCCTGTTTCCCCCCACTCAGGGGGTTGGTTCAACTGACCTTATATAGCGCCAATTCATAGTGCGCTGACTACTGCCATGCCTTTTGATTGCTATGCACAGTTCTGTTGTATTAGTCGTTTGTGTTGTTTAGTCCACGTGACACGCCCTACCTGTCGGGGGTCGTTCATAAATTGCGTCGCTTTATATGGCACCTCCGGCGCCCGCAGACACGAATTTTATGGACGACCCTGGAATGCATGACGATTGATATGGGCAACGCATGCCATGAAAATAAAGGATATAATTATTGCTGTCTGTAAAGTAAACGAATAAATGTCTAGTACATTGCGCTTGTTTCATTTTCAGGGTATAACTTACCCATGGATAGCGAGTAGCCTACGCTATTGACTAATTTCTATAGCGTACATTTTTCTGGTATGCACTTGAAAAAGGCAAGTTTCCATTGACTTTTCGACGACTTGATATTGACTGCCTATAGAAACCGAACCCATTCTTGCCAGTAAATGCACTTGCTTGACTCACTTGGAATTATTGTATTAATGGCTGGCGATTTAGAAGGCCCATGTAGGCCTATAGTAAGAATGCAGTTCCATTGTTATAAAGAACAACGGTCTAAAAGGAGAAACCTATGAGGTAGCGGCGGCACATGCATCTTACAGACCAACTGAATACTTGTACTGCAATTTCAACTCCTCTCATCGGTCATCGATATCTTTTAGATCTCATTATGTTTGAACTAGTCTAAAAAATAGGTCGTCCATGGGCGCCCGCACGTAGGGGCAAGAGGGTCACTTGGCCCCCATGGAAACTCACACCTATTTTAACTGCTACTTTTTGCTCTTTGACAAATTTCTCCGCTTCAGGGCACTAGTGCATAGCCTGGGCCCTAAGCCTACTAAAGATTCACAATATGAAAATGAAACTGAGAAGTTTAGCCTACATCTTGAAACTTCCATGAAGATATACGTAATCTTACAATTTCCTGCTTTTAATTTTTGTTGCTCTGGTATAAAAACTTAACCACGACCATTTTGTTTGCGGCCACTTTTGCCCCTACTTCAAAGATGTCTGTGGGTGCCGATGAGGTCGCCTAAGATTCGTACGGTCTTCAAGGACGATAATAAGTATCAGTGTCCCTGGACCCCAATGAGTCTTCTTGCGGTTGCTATTGTACCATTCGCCAGATGGCCACGTGTGCCATAACGGCTTGGCTTTGATGATTCTTTGCAGCAATGGATCATCTGTCAATCAACTGTCAATGAGTCCTTGGCAGACGACCTGATCGTCATTATCCCCCGTACTCTTCACAGTTGTGTTTTGGCGGCGGTGTGTCAGTGCGGCGCGTGTCTGTATGTCTGCCTGTGTGTGTGACTTTGTTTGCGTCTGTGAGTTTGCGTGTGTGTATGCCTGTATGGGTATTGTATGTTCGTGTGATTGCGTCTGTCTGTCCCCAGTTTTCTCTCTGCGTGTGCACGTCAGTCCCTCTTTCTGTTCGTCTGTCGGACTGTAGTCTGTCTGTATATGTCGGTACTTCTGTTTGTCTGCTTCTCTGTCTGTAGGCCTACTTCTGTTCGTCTGTCTGTCTCTGTCTGTATGTATGTCTGTCTGACCGTCTGTACGTCTTCCTTTTCAATCGTAAACGGTTTTACCAGTGAACCTGTCGACCTCCGCTGCAATAGCGCTCACCATTATGTCCAAAAACAGAGGCACCCGTTCCGGATCGTTGCATTCGTTCTTCGGGTCTTTAAGATCCAAGCAACCGCATCGGGATCTGGTGAACAAACGACAGAATTATTTTCATTACCATCTCTAATAATTGCAACCATTGTGTGGCCGCTTTAATAAACAAAGCTTCGATCAATAATCCGCTGAAGCGGCTGAACAGTCGATGATCCGATAATATGTCAGACAGTCCGAAGAAGTAAAAAAGTATTCGGTCATAGAAGGTAAGCAAGTTTAAACAAATGGATTTTATTGTCAGAGAACTGAATGACAGCATAACTCACAGAACTAATAGAACTCGCAGAACTAATAGAACTCACAGAACTAATAGAACTCATGGAACTCATTGAACTCATGGAACTCACAGAACTAATAGAACTCATAGAATTCATGGAACCAGCAGAACTCACAACACTAATAGCCTAGAGCTCAAAGAACTCGTAGAAACTCACATCATTCAGAAAAACTCGTAGAACTAACAGAACTCACAGAACTAACAGAACTCATAGAACTCACAGACCTCATAGAACTCATAGAACTCATAGAACTCACAAAACTCATAGAACTCATAGAACCCGCATACCTCATAGAACTCATAGAACTCATAGAACTCATAGAACTCACAAAACTCATAGAACTCATAGAACCCGCATACCTCATAGAACTCATAGAACTCATAGAACTCATAGAACTCACAAAACTCATAGAACTCATAGAACCCGCATACCTCATAGAACTCATAGAACTCATAGAACTCATAGAACTCACAAAACTCATAGAACTCATAGAACCCGCATACCTCATAGAACTCATAGAACTCATAGAACTCATAGAACTCACAAAACTCATAGAACTCATAGAACCCGCATACCTCATAGAACTCGCAGAACTCATAGAACTCATAGAACTCACAGACCTCATAGAACTCATAGAAATCATGGAGCTTACGGAACTCATAGAAGTCACAGACCTTGTAGAACTTATAGAAGTCACAGAACTAATAGCACTCATTGAACTCAAAAACTAATAGAACTATAGAACTCACAGCTCTCGTAGAACTGGCAGAACTCGCAGAAGGAATAGAACTCAGAGCTCGCAGAACTTACGGAACTCAGAAATCGATACCGGTACCTGTCCTCAGTGCTCTGGTAGCCTACAATTTATACAAAAATACTTTCTGATCATTCTTAACTGGTTTCTTTTCTGCATGGGCAGAACATCGAGAAGTCAGTGCAATGAATCAAACTTGTCGTGGTATTGTTTATATATACTTTAAAGGAAGACTGAAAACTATCCAGAGGCGCTCCCGACTCAGGCACCGCCAAAGAGAAAGTCCTACGTATTTTTTATAGAAAGAGCTAGACCGGTCCTGCTGAACACAAATCAGATGGAAAGCTATAAGCTTATCAGAACAGTAAACTGCAAGACCGAGACAGTGGGTACCGACAGCGACACCGACACCGACACAATGGGCCCGAGCCGAAACCAAGATAGCCTACAAGGTCCAAGACAGTTCAATGCTGAGACTTTTCGGTATTTATTTCACAGGATACAGTACAGATTACAAAATAAACGATTTTTAAAAAGTTGCACTAAAATCCTGAAACAATTTTCTCTCGACTGTTCAAGGCTACTACAAGGGAAAAGTCCCTGAGGTCAACCGATGATCAACTGATTAATATAAAGAAATTAAATTTTTCAGGCGCCCTGAAAGCTTCTAAACTATTCTAAAATTTAAACCAACAATGTTTAATAAATTTGCAACATAACTAGGCTAATCTTGAGAAACTAGATATAATATTATGTTCCCCTATAAGTCGAGTAGGCCTACTCTCATGACCCTGAGACCAGCTGCTGAAGTTGTAGACCTAGAAATGGCCCTGCGACCGAAAGAATTTATCCATTTCTCGCCCCATTCCCAAATCAAAATGATGCAGACATATCCACGCCATTTTATACTTATTAATTAATAATTAGGCTATAATTTTATATTTCACTAGTCACTAGGATAATAACCCTCAAGTGACCAACTGGGGTCCTAGGGGACCCCAGCACTGTTTCGGCTCGTGCTACTTTTTTGCTTATCAATATTTTTTAACGACGTTTTATGAATTTGTCACTTGGACATCGCTCATTATTTACATCTAATTAAATCCGGTTTAACTTTTGCGGTTATTTTTTAAATATAAAATATCTGGTGGGGTCCCGCGGGACCCCAGCCTTAGGACGATTTTTCCTATGGAGCCGAACGCTATTTTATGAAAAGATATTATGGCAGCGAGAATTTATCCAGTAAGATATATTGCAAAACAAGCAATACAGACAATTCTGGAATATAGAGTGGCGTTGGAAAACGCTATAGCACAAATAATGACCATGTCCACTGTCCAGGACACGATCTCGTGCATCCTGAAGTACCGGTACATGGGATTTTGCAACAAGGCAATTGAGCATAAAACACTTCATATGTCCCTGAAAGGCTGAACAACAACAAAGTTGCTGCTTTCCGTTACATAATAAGAAATATATTTTCTGCTCAGTATCATTGCCAAGGAATATTTTCCTGGTAAGCTTGCAAGTCTGTGAGTGGGTGAGCTTACTGTGGCAGGTGTAACTTCAGGCAGCACATAAAGTTCAAACCTGCAAACTATGGTATCAAGATATGGTGTGCTGCGATGCTGTCACTTCATAACCATTGATTATACCGGGGCAGTGACAGAGGGAACAGCGTGAGACAAGTCAAGAGTTGTGAAACAACTGGTATCACCAGTCACCATGGCGGCAAAGTGGCAGAAACGTTGTACCAGATAACTGTTTTCATATAGGGAATGAAGGCCAGGCATAAGGCTTTGTTTGGATTTCATGACCAACCTACTCTTGTAGGTTATCATTTATTCCTAAACCAGGCACAGCTGTGCTGTTTATTCACTCTGCAGCACGATGCCACCACTTATGCCTAGATGAACAACAAGCCAGAAGTAACCCTCCATTATAATAGAACCAAAAGTGGTGTTGACAATTATTATTTATCACCTGGCTATTGTAATGTGCACCACAAGAAGAAAAGTCAACCGTTGGTCTATGACGATGTTCTTCAACATCCTCGAATCACTGGCATTGCTTCTTACAGTATGTGTCTCAGCAATAATCCAGATAGGAAGATCTCGCAGAGATCATGGCGTCGACGTACCTTCTTGACAGTATTGGATATGACATGGTAACACCTCACATGGCATAGCAAGCAGTGATTCATACAAACTAAGCACCAATCAGAGCTGCGATAAAGAACTGTGGTGTAGAAATTCAATCTCGGCAGCCAGGGTCAACTTCGACGTGAGACTCCGATTCAGTGTTCGCGCAGTAGTCGGGAGCACTTCTGAGTAGTTTCAATTGACGCTGAGTAGAGCATTAATCTGGCCGATTATATTATAAGATGGTAATAAATGCCACAAAAAATCGCTGTTTAGGGACCTTTTGCTCAGCGCTTCGACGTGAAACTTCGATTCAGTGTCCGCGCAATAGTCGGGAGCGCTTCTGAGTAGTTTCAATTGACGCTGAGTAGAGCACTAATAATCTGGCCGATTATATTATTAGATGGTAATAAATACCCTAAGAAACATCGCTCAGTGTAGGAACCTTTTGCTCAGCGCTTCGACGGGAAACTCCGATTCAGTGTCCGCGCAGTAGTCAGGAGCGCTTCTGAGTAGTTTCAATTGACGCTGAATAGAGCATTAATCTGGCCGATTATATTATTAGATCTTAATAAATACCAAAAAATCGCTTAGTGTAGGGACCTTTTGCTCAGCGCTTCGACGTGAAACTCCGATTCAGTGTCCGCGCAGTAGTCGGGAGCGCTTCTGAGTAGTTATTATGATGAGCGCTATAGCAAGTACACATCAAACAAACAATAAACTGCCATAACTTGAACTATAGCAACATAAAATGAAGTTTCTACAAGCGAATAAAGCACTGAACCTGTTATCGACTATTGGGGTCCCACGGGACCCCAGTTGGTCATATTAAGGAGTAAAATATGTTGGTCGCATGAGGGATAATGAATGAAAAGCAGAAGAACATGCCTTTAGTCTGGATCTATGCTTAAGGCACATGCTTATAATCGTCTGGCTAATATAACAGTTTACATGTAGATAACAATTATTTATACTGTGTTACTGGTAATATCCTACCTAATAGTCACCATCATGTTCTTTCACTGAGCGCATATGAAACCGGTTTCCACTTTCCTGTAATAATCAGTTAAGGCGCTAAAGAAATTAAGAAGTTGAGGTAAACAGCAATACTCTTACGTCACTAGTATGACGTCACACCATACTTTTAGTCCGCCCCGATTCGTATTTCAAGTTTTCAACTTTACATTTCTTAAAAAAATTCTGTTTTCTTATAGCCGTCGCTTCTGATCGAAATCAGTTGATTGGAATTCAGTTTGTGATTTCGTTAGTTTGAAATCTCTCGTCTATAAACTGATATTTTTAGATTAAGGTTCTGTTGGCTTGGAAAGACGTCTCCTGTTTTCTCGTTCAAGTTCTTTTCTTTATCATGTCGTCAGGAAGCGCAAAGCGTAAGTTAATGTCAAAACATGAATATTGCATATGGCACTTTTTCCTTATCGAATAATTGATTTATTGCCCCATTTGGAATTTTCTTTATCAAGAGCAGTAAAACACTAATCTTTAATTCTTTATCCTTCCTTTACCTAACCGCCTATGTGTCACTTCTTCTGAGCGACCAATTTCCATTCCGTCCGACAGGCTCTGCCCTGATAGCTACAATACTACATGTACATGTATACTTCATAAGAGAACATTTCTCCTGACTCCTGAAGACCAGCAGCTATGTCACCCTTATCTCCCTGAATTGTTCCAAGGCATTCCACCTCTGAGGTGGTGAAGCTATCCAAGTCCAAGCTTGACATCCAGGACAGCGTCTACAACTGGCTTGCGAATTTCCTAAAAGACCTGAAACATGTTACCAGTTTTGAAGGGTTGACATCTAGTGCTGCAGCCTACAGGTATTATTGCAAGCGTGATCCAGGGATCTGGAATTGGTCCAGCCATGTAAGACTTCGACGCTTCTTACCTCCAACCGGTTCGCACTGCCTACAGGTTTATAAAGTATCCATGCAGATGACATACCTGCTCTCGGGGGTCGGTGATGAGGTCAACAGTTACGGAGGAGCTTATACATGTAGCTATCTGGGGAGCTGAAAAAAGCCTTTGACTGAACCCTGAAAGGTTAAAGAAAATGATCGTCTCCTGTCGTCAGAGTGCTGATGCTCCAGAGATTAATGAGGGACTGAAAAGAGTGACAGCTATCAACATACTTGAAAAAACCCTTAGCTCTGATCTTATGGTCACCTCTCATGTAGACACGTAATTTCCTGCTTCATGCCCTGCGAACTTTAAGAGAGCATGAATTAACATGGGTTCTTCTTCTTATAATATAAGAAGAACAGCCCATGTTAATTCATGACTATATTATAGTCACCAGAGTAACTAAATGTTTCCAGAATGATGCATGTTGCTTCTTTCTAGACCTAGTGGGACATTACTACTGCCAACGACGGGGCCAGAAATGAGCGTCAAGAACACCGGAATACTGCTAATGAACCTCTACAAGACTGTTTGAAATGACGTTATATGTCATTTATCTTGAGTGAATTATATGTACTATGAAATTGTGTTTTAGGTCCTCCGAAGTTTCGCTTGGAAATGATCGACAAGATAAAGATCGCTTCCGCAATACCCGTCTCTATGGCCACAACAGAAGACGAACTCTACATGCACTGCTGCTACCGTGATCTTCAGCGGGATGACATTGACTTGATCAATGTGTTCGACCGCAACAACCTGCGCGAAGCGAAAGAGGTCATCCGGGCAGAAGACTACGATCTGCGTCCACGGCGCATGGTGGCCTGTGACGTGGCGAAGTGTTTGTATCTGCTGGGCTACAAAGGGGAAAGACAGGAATTCAATTCAGTTGACAAGATAACTAAAGATGATGGTCAGTATAATAGTTCACCATGGATCAGTGATTTGCTGCCGAGAAATAAAACGAAATTCGTTATGTCCGTTGCTGCAAATGGCAACCTGATGCTCTCAAGAACAGACGGGTCGGATGAAGTCATTCGAATATATGATATGGAAGGAGACTTGCAGCAGGAAGTCCGATTACCTCTGGATCTTTTCTATGTCACACGCATTATTCCAAAATCAAACGGAAACCTTGTCTTTGTTTCACTAAGCTACGATTTTAAGAAACAAATAACGGAGACCGACACGGATGGGAAGATTGTTAGGCAGTTTCAGTCATCACTTATGGCACGTGATGCTGAATATGCTGACAGTGAAGGTAGAATGTTGATAGTCGAGCGGAGCAGCAAGATGGAGCTTCTGGATTCTGATTTCAGTCAGTTGGAGGTTACTATTCCGAAGAAGTCGGACAAAAATGCGGACAACCTCTGGACACGTTCAACATTTTTGCACTACGATAAATTCAGGAATGAGGTACTGCTGATAGAGTTCAGTTTAGAACTTGGCGTCTTTCTTTTGGTCTTCACTTTAAGAGAGGACAAATGAACAGAAACGATGTTCACAATAAGAAACTTTCCCCCAATGATCGATCTGAGACGCCATAATATTATAATAGTAGTATCCTGGTACTATCAAGTACTTAAATGTGTTGAAACAATAAGTCTCCATGATTATTTTGGAACAATAGCATTTCTAACCCTAAAAAACATGTTTTTCATATTTAAGCATTAAACACGGTAGGTTGGGATTTGAATAACCAACAAATGACCAAGAACAATGCTAACTTTATACAGTACTAAACATTACCGATGTAAAATCCATGCGTTCGTATAGTTAACTACAAGTTTCAGTTAATTGACCTTTCAGCGAAGGTGACGTTCGCGAATTTTCATCATTTTGTGTTTATGTTTTTTTGGTATCGATTTGTTGAGTTAACCTATTCTTTAGCCTACTTATGCGATTTGCTCGTTATGCACAGATTAGAGTTGTTTACCTAACTTTTATTGTACAATGCTTTGAGCTACATATTTCGATTAAATGCTCGTTTCACGGTATTTTCTTTATCAGTACATAAAATGCGCTTTATAAATATCCAGGTGTGCATGTGCATACAGGATAGCCTACATCAGAGGTCTCAAACTCAAGTCATCGTGTGGGCCGAATTTTAAAACTTACATTGTCTCGCGGGCCGTAACATGAAATTACGTGGGATGTATCCAGATTTGACCAGGGCCTATGCCAACAGAGCCCGTTTCCCTAGATAGAAATTTGTTTGTTTGGCATAATACAGCTCAACATTATGAAATTATGTCTTTCAAGTTAAACTATTTATATGGGGTGAGGGTTACAATGCTGTAATAATGATATAATCCTGTAAAATCGCCTAAGTTAATAGGCCTATTATACTTTCGGTGTAACCTTAATGGTAGGGTCTACTATATACAAAATTGGAAACTCAATCACAAAGATAGGGCCTATGAAGAGCATCAAAAGCACATTTAGTAAACCTAATAGGCGTATACCTACAACTAAACTTGTGGTATCTTTAAATGTTAAAGTATTACAGTGAGTAGTGTCACAGGTGATCAGGTGCGATTAGCGATACACATCATCAGACAACGCTTCCCAACTACGAGAACATCATTGTTTAGTTTTATCTTTTGAGAGGCGAAGAATCGGAGAAGGCATGCAACTTCCACATATTCACCCGTAGGCCTAAGTTACTGTCAGGCGTGTCATTTGAGATTTATTAACCTTCATTAAGTAATGAAAAGCTGTTCACATAATAACTTTTTTGACCTAGGAAAAATTCTCTTTTGGGTTTGGGCGGACTAAGTCTCCGTGTCTCAAAACTCAACTACAAGAACTGAAACCAAACTCCGCCCATGGCTATAGTATTTACAGATGCATGGCAGTTAATGTAGATCCTCTAGAGGAGCATGTGACATAACTGGAATATTTGTAAAGTGGCAAAAAGTTCAAACTCTGCATCCATGTTAACAAACTAAGACGATGATATTCGTCGCATGCATACCTTTTGTAAAAGTAGAGGACGCTAACATAGAAAATGTCGAAAAATTTACCTATACAATGTATCTAGGCAGCATTTTCACATTCGACCTGGATGGACAGGCAGAAGTCAAGACTCGCCTATCAAGAGCATACACACACTTGTGTCACACAGCTCTCAAGGCACTGGATAAAATATGGAGGAGCAACACCATTAAGATAACGACAAAGATGAAAATCCTCAACACCACGAGCTTCTTCAGCACAGCACTATATGCGGGTGCAATAGACCTACTTGGGTGCACATGTTCACCAGCTCGATAAGAAGAAGAATCCTAGCATGCGAAAGCAACTGATACAGGAAGATCCTAGGAATAAAGTTGGCACAGAAACTATCCAACGAAGAAATATTCCAGCGAGTGGGCAGGACAGAAGCGATCCTACAAAAGCTAATGAGACGCGAACTGAGTCTATTTGGACACATCGCCCTGAAGGGAGACGACAGGTAGCTCAAAACTCTGGTATGCCTATTCGGAATTATCGAGGGAGACAACAGGAGAGGCATGACCTCATAGAGAATGGGCGAACGACACAGAGGAATGGTGAGGAGGTTCATTGCAGGAGCTGTTCCATCTGGTACATGACAGAAACGGATGGGAAAAGATGACGGAGCTGACACTTGACACCTACGAGCACACCGCTCATTGTGCATGATGATGATAATAATATTTTCTTTATTGAAACAATCCGGTTGACAGACCGAAACCGGTTAATGTACATTTATGCATTTGAAACAATTCACCAGAACTGGCAGAACGCAAATTACAAAATACATAAATCTTAACTATACCTACTCGCCTATAGCAGAATAGACAGCCTGCAATCAACGGCGCCAATAGCAGCCTACAGAGCACGTTCGCCCTACGGGGCGCGATCTCGGCACCTCTCGCTCTCCATACTGGACCATACCAGCGTGCTATCCAATGCCGTATCCCACCCCCAAGTGACTATTTATAAGTTATAATCCTTAACCTGATAATAATTATTATTAACCTGACCATTTGTCACGTCGCTGCTAGCCAGAATAAGGATTAGCCAAAACCACAACAAAATTGCAGACCCATAGGCGTAGGAGACGAGGGTCCAGGGGGGGGGGGGCAAATACCCCCCCCCCCCCAAATTTCGGACAAGTCTGATTTTTCGGGCAAGCAGACCCGGAAAAATAAAAAAAAATAAAAATTTCTTTACTTTTTTTATTTTTCCGGGTCTTCTTGCCCGAAAAATCAGACTTGCCCGAACAAAGAAAGGTCGTCAGATTTTTCGGGCTAAAAGTAACGGAAAATTTCAGAAGATTTCGGCCGGATGACTAAAAAAGATCGTCAGAATTTTCGGGCAAACGTAACAGGAATTTTTCTTAAGATTTCGGCCGGATGACAAAAAAAATTTCGGGCAAAAGTCTCATTTTTGCCCCCCCCCCTTCCCCCCAACGCTGAAATGTCCCCTACGCCTATGTGCAGACCTATCATAATTTAGCGTAAAAAGACATGAAAATAATAACATTATTTGCATAATCGATTAGGCTAGGCTAAAACCAAAGATACGACTCTAATATCTTTGCTAAAACTATTAAAATGACTAATGAGTAAAAACTAGCTTAATATCGACGCACCTTCCTGACGTCTGAATTTAAACTTAAGGCGGAATCGTACAACCATTATACCCACCAGTCACCATAACGTTCTCTCACTCTCACTGAGCGCATATAAAACCAGTTTCCTTTAACTATGCACTGGCGCTAAAGAATAAAAGAAACTGAGATGAACAGGACGACTCTTACGTCATTTTTATGACGTCACACGATTTCTTTAGGCCGCCACGATTCGCAACTGTACTTTCTTTGTTTATCAGTTGATTACAACTTCTTGTTTTTTAGTCGTAGCCTAAATAGTTTCAAGTTACTTCCTATTTTATTTCAGTTTGGGATTTCGTTAGTTCGGAATCTCTCGTCTATAAACTGATATTTTTAGATTAGGCTTCTGTTGGCTTGAAAAGACGTATCCTGCTTTCTCGTTGTTCAAGTTCTCTTCTTTATCATGTCTTCAGGAAGCGCAAAGCGTAAGTTAATGCCAGAAAATAAATATTACATATGGCACTTTTTGTTGCTTATTGAATAATTGATTTATTGCCCCGATCTGGAATTTTCTTTACCAAGAGCAGTAAAACACTAATCTTATCCTACCTTTACCTAACCGCCTATATGTCACTACTTCTGAGCGACCAATTTCCATTCCGTCCGACAGTGGAGCCTGTCGGATGGAATGGAAATTGGTCGCTGAGAAGTAGTGACATAATTTCTAAAAATTATAGATAGATAATAATATCTGCCTTGATAGCTATACTTCACAAAAGAACATTTGTCCTGACTCATGAGGACCAGCAGCTATGTCACCTTTTTCTCCCTGAATTGTTCCAATGCATTCCACCTCTGAGGTGAAGCTATCCAAGTCCAACCTTGACATCCAGGACAGAACAGCGTCTACAACTGGCTTGTGAATTTCCTAAAAGACCTGAAACTGTCACCAGTTTTGAAGGGTTGACATCTAATGCTGCAGGTATTAATGCAAGCGTGATCCAGCGATCTGGAATTGGTCCAGCCAGGTATGACGTGTCACGACAACTGGTTCACCGACAACTGGTTCAACGACAACTGGTTCACGGACAATTCGTTCAACGACAACTGGTTCATGACAATTGGTACACGACAATATTATTGGCTCACCAGCAAATGGTGAATGGAAGCTGGATGAAAGTTCCTTATAAGGGAAATAGAAGCTAGATGGACAAAAATTACGCTTGAGAAATGGAAGTCGGATTAATGATAAAGCGCCTGAGAAATGGAAGCTGGATGCATGTTGAAATACATGAATGAGAATCATCCATCCAGCTTTCATTTATCAAGCATTCTATTCGTTAATCCAGCTTCTATTTCAGATATGAAAATACCATTATCGAGCTTCCATTTCACGAACGTTTCTCATCAATCCAGTTCCAATTTAAGCAAGAGCATTTTCATCAATACAGCTTTAGTTTAAGCAAGAACATTTTCATCAATACAGCTTTAGTTTAAGCAAGAACATTTTCACCAATCCAACTCCAATTTAAGCAAGAATATTTTCACCAGTCCAGCTCCAGTTTGAGCAAGAATGTTTTCATCAATAATATTGTCGTGTACATGTAACATTGTCGTGAACCAGCTGTCGGTGAACGAATTGTTCTTGAACCAGTTGTCGTTGAAACAGTTGTCGGTGAACCAGTTGTCGTGAAACCATCTTATAGTCACCAGAGCAACTAATGTTTCCAGAATCATGCATGCTGACTCTTCCTAGACCTAGTGGGACTTTAATATTGCCCACGACGGGGCCAGAAATGAGCGTCAAGAACACCGGAATACTGCTAATGAACCTCTCCAAGACTGTTTGAAATGACGTTGTGTCATTTATCTTGAGTGAATGTGTGATATGAAATTCTGTTTTAGGTCCTGCGAAGGTTCGCTTGGAAATGATCGACAAGATCGAGTTGGCTTTCGCAATACCCGTCTCTGTGGCCACAACAGAAGACGAACTCTACATGTATTGTAGCCACTATCGTGACATTGAATTGATCAATGTGTTCGACCGCAACAACCTGCGCGAAGTGAAACATGTCATCCGGGCAGAAGACTACGATTTGAAACCACGGCGCATAGTGGCCTGTGACGTGGCGAAGTGTCTGTATCTTTTGTGCAACAAAGGTAAAAGTTTGGAAATCAATTCAGTTGATAAGATAACTAAAGACGATGATGGTCAGTTTCATATTTCCCCATGGATCAGTGATTTGCCACCGAAAGATAAAGAGAAATTCATTATATCCGTGGCTGCAAATGGCAACCTGATGCTCTCAAGAACAGACGGGTCGGATGAAGTCATGCGAATCTATGATATGGAAGGAGACTTGCAGCAGGAAGTCCGATTGCCCCTGGATCTTTTCTATGTCTCACGAATTATTCCAAAATCAAACGGAAACCTTCTCTTTGTTTCACTAAGCTACGATTTTAAGAAACAAATAACGGAGACCGACACGGATGGGAAGATTGTTAGGCAGTTTCAGTCATCACTTATGGCACGTGATGCTGAATATGCTGACATTGACGGTAGAATGTTGATCGTTGCGCGGGACAGCAAGATGGAGCTTCTGGATTCTGAATTCAGTCAATTGGAGGTTACTCTTCCGAAGAAGTCCGACAACCTCTGGACACATCCAACATTTTTGCACTACGATAAATTCAGGAATGAGGTACTGGTGATGGAGTTCAGTTTAGAACTTGGCGCCTTTCTTTCAGTCTTCGCTTTCAAAGAATACAAATAAACAGAAACGATGTTCACAATAAGAAACTTTCCTCCAAAGATCGATCTGAGACGACACAATATTATAATAGTAGTATCCTGTTATCAAGTACTTAAATGTGTTGAAACAATAACCCTAAAAAACATGTTTTTCATATTTAACCATTAAACGCGGTATGTTGGGATTTGAATAACCAACAAATAACCAAGAACAATGCCAACTTTATACAGTACTAAACATTACCGATGTAAAAACCATGCGTTAGTATAGTTAACTACAAGTTTCAGTTAATTGACCTTTTAGCGAAGTTGACGTTCACGAATTTCCATCATTTTGTGTCTATGTTCTTTTTGTATCGATTTGTTGGGTTAATCTCATCTTTACTTATAAATGCGATTTGCTCGTTATGCACAGATTAGAATTGTTCACCTAATTTTTTACTTGTTCAGTGCTCTGAGCTACATATTTCGATTAAATGCTCGTTTCACGGTATTTTCTTTATCAGTATACAACTATACATAAACTTTGTTTCTGTGGCGTTAAGCAAATGCGCTTCACAAATGGCCAGGTCACCAGGTGTACATACAGGATAGCCTACATGTATTAGTTGGCGATTTCTTCCTTGATTGGTGGCGTCACACATAGCTCTGGCCAAATCTCCGTTTACATGAGATTTTAAAAAGTTACAGTATGGCGATCATCAGCTTTATTTTTATCAATAATCACTCAATCTGCAGGGTACCACTGTACACCGTGAGGCATAAAATGGAAGCCCCTAGAAAAATCGTTATTGTAACATTTTTCAAACAATGTCAATGAAATTCAGGAAAATTATAGCTAAGTAGCAAGCAATGTAAAAAATTTAAGTTATTACAATTTACTGTCCGCCTTTAGCTTCTACGCATGCGCGAAGTCGCTTGCGCCATTCGCGCGCCGCCGAGTCAATAATTTGCTGATCAAGATCGTTCCAGCTTGCATGATTCGCTGAATCTTCAACATCACGAACCTTTGTTGTCTACACCATCTCCTGGTGACAGGACAATTACCCCCTGGACAATTACCCCCGGACAATTACCCCCCGACAATTACCCCCTGGACAATTACCCCCCAGGACAATTACCCCCCGGACAACTACCCCCCGTGCCAATTACCCCCGGACAACTACCCCCGTACCAATTACCCCCCGGACAATTACCCCCCGTGCCACAGTGCGAGCTTGTTCTTCAACGTTTTAAACGCCTGCTTAATAAAAATAATATTTGAATGTTATCAATAGAGTTCTGCCTATTTTCGTACTCAAACGAAACGACACCATTTTCTAAACTCTTGTGTTTCTTCTGTTTCACGTAAAGAAAACATTCGAAACTAAGTTTATTTTTCCATCTCTCATATTTAGAAAATTCCACCATGAATCATACAAAGTAGACTGTGTGTAAGCTAACTCCGTATTGCATTGAATGGTCAGCTAAATATCATGCAAGAGCGTAGCCTACAGGTAGCGTATGCCTGAGAGCGAGAGAAACAGATACACATAAAAAGACAGAGCGAGGCACAAGAGTGGCATGGAGTGATAGAAGGAGGGATGTACGCAGATAGCTAAGAAATAATGGTAGTAGCGAGGATCTAGTGTGTATAAGTGTGTACAATAACTTAAGTATTGTAGACTGTAGAGTGAGATAGTGAAGATAGAGGGCTATACCACAGTAAAGTTAATTTAGGATAGGCAGCGCTGAACGTCTGACATACAAAGAGACTGGTAAAGAGATTAACTCGTGAGAGAACAAGCTCACACTGTGGCACGGGGGGTAATTCTCCTGGGGGGGGGTAATTGTCCAGGGGTAATTGTCGGGGGGTAATTGTCCGAAGGGTAATTGTCCAGGGGGTAATTGCCCTAGAACCCATCTCCTGCATAAATTCCCATATTTTATAATCGACTGGATTCAGATCTGGACTGTAAGGGGGCCGTAATGTAGGAATTATGAAGTCAGGTGTTTCATTCGTCAGAAGTGCAACCGTTTCTCGAACTCTGTGCCCTGGAAACATCTTGCAGGAAAATGTAAAAATTCAGAGAGTTCTCTAATTTCAGGTAGGCATTCCATGAATAAAACGTCTATGTATGCCTAGTATTGGCCGTTGAATTTTACCCCCGGCTCAACAAAGTGAATTGACGAGCGCTCCAGAGAAGAAACACCGACTGACACCATCAGAGCTAAACGTCGGACGTGTGCGTAAAAGGCGGTCGGCTGCAATATCTCTCTTTCGAATTCCAACTGTTATATTTTGAGTATTGCTACGAGAAGCAACAGTTACTGTGAACAATCTATTGTCCGTGAACCAGTTGAAATGCAGGCTGGGTAGCGACGCAACAAAAGGCGACATTAATTTAGCGTTAAAAGGCATGCAAATAATAACATTAGCCTATTTGGATAACCGATTAGGCTAAACTAAAGCTACCTGAATCTAAACTTAAGGCGGAATCGTCCAACCATTATACCCACCAGTCACCATAACGTTCTCTCACTCTCACCACAGAATAGATAAAGCATAGCCATGGGCGGAGACCTGGCCGGAGATTTAGGAAGGGGGTGGGGAACGAACGAGTGGCCGAAGGAAAGACGCAAGATTTTTTGGACGAACGAAAATTTCTGACAACCTTTTTCAAGGAAAAATTTTGTACTTTGACCGCCCAAAAAATTGATGTCTTTTGATGACCTTTTTTAGTCATCTGGCCAACAAGTCATGAAAAATTTAGATTTTCACCGCCCAAAAAGTTGATGACCTTTTTTTAGTCCTTTGGCCCAAAAAGTCTGGAAAATGTAAATTTTCACCGCCCAAAAGGTTGAAAGTTGACCTTTGTTTAAGTCTTCTGACCAAAAATTTTTCACGAAAAATAGGCCTATCTATTTAACTTTTTTAGTCTTGACGCTCGACGATTGGGGGGGACCAATGCATGGGCCGTCCCCCCAACACCTTTATTGGGGGACCGTCCCTCTGTCCCCCTAGGTCTCCGCCCATGAGCGTATACTATAGCTCTCACTGAGTGTATATGAAACCGGTTTCCCTTAACTAGGCGACTGGCGCTAAAGGAATTAAAAAAATTGAGATGAACAGAAGTTACAGTTATATAATTATAAGGTCGTTGGTTACAGAACGACTTCTGCGTCATTTTTATGACGTCACACGATATCTTTAGGCCGCCACGATTCGTATTTCAACTGTACATTTCTTTGTTTTCCTATAATCGCCGCTTTTGATCAAAATTAATTCAATAAAACATTTGTTTTTAGTCGTAAATAGTTTCAATTTAATTTTCTTATTGGACCTCAGTTTTGGATTCTGTTGTTCGGAACCTCTCGTCTACAGACTGATATTTTAAAATTAATAACATGGTCCTGTTGGTTTGAAAATACGTCTCCTTACGTCGCGTTGTTCAAGTTCCATTCCTTATCATGTGGATGATGTGGTCAAAGCGTAAGTTACTGCAAAAAGAATATTTCATAGCGCTTTTGTTGTTTATTTGATCATTTTATTGCCTCATCTGGACTTTTCTTTATCAAGAGCAGTAAGATGCGAAAATTATGAATATAATTATGCATGTGTGCAATGTGTGCATTTATTTATGCGTGTGTGCATGTATGTATGTATGCATGTAAGCTTATGTATGTAGGAATGTATGTATGTAGCCCTAATAAGACTTCAAAATTCTTTTCATGGGATTCCCGTTTTCAAAGTGTTTATTTTTTCGGAAGCGCTTTTATTACTTGACTTATGGAATTGCTGTCTCAGTTTTATTTTCATTTCTTTCTTAATAAAATTTTCCCTAATGAACATGATTTGCGCAATTTTTATGTGCGCTTGCAATTATTATTGTTTATTTTATACTGTGTCATTCGTCATTTATGTTAGTTACCCTGGTTATTAGAAGATGCCAGCAAAGCAAGAAATGTTTGCTTCTTCCTAGCACCATCACCTTTTTGTAATTCGTCACCATCAACGATTGTTATCAATTTGTTTTAAGTTTTTTTTTAAAATTCCTTCAAGTAGGAACTGGTATGCATGTAACAATCATGTTTAAAACATTTATTACATGGTTAAAGTTAATCTGCAAGTTTTAACAAACATTATGAATTTGTGTGCATGTACATGTATGTATGCATTGTATTTGTGTTCATGTGTCAATGTGTTGCTATGTGTGTGTATATGCAACTTTGAGTGCTTGCATGTTTGTTCATTGTACATGCATGAATGTATGTGATACTATGAAGTATGTATACACGTATGTACGATTTGGATTACACACGCCCCTATAGGTCGATCTGAGGAATGCTTGACTCATTGGATCGTGCTGTGATCTGGAAGATTTTCTGTCTTACGGAAAAACCGGAGAATATATAGTTTGCATGGTTCACACTCTGACTCTGTTTGAAATGACTGTGTCATTTCTGTTGTGTGACTGTTTGACATGAAATTCTGTTTCAGGTCCTCCAAAAGTTCGCTTGGAAACGATCGACAAGATCAAGCTGTCATTCTGCGGTGTACCTGTCTCTGTGGCCACAACAGAAGATGAACTGTACATGCACTGCAGCTACCGTGATGACTTCATCAACGTGTTCGACCGCAACAACCTGCGCGAAGTGAAACAGGTCATCCAGGCACGCGACTACGATTTGCATCCACGGCAAATAGTAGCCTGTGACGTGGCGAAGTGTCTGTATCTTTTGTGCTTAAAAGGTAAAAGTTTGGAAATCAATTCAGTTGACAGGATAACTAAAGATGATGATGATGATCAGTTTCATATTTCCCCATGGATCAGTAATTTGCCACCGAAAGATAAAGGGAAATTCATTATGTCCGTTGCTGCAAATGGCAACCTGATGCTCTCAAGAGCAGACGGCCCGGATGAAATCATCCGCATATATGATATGGAAGGATACTTCCAGCAGGAAGTCCGATTGCCCCTAGATCTTTTCAATGTCTCGCGCATCATTCCAAGATCAAATGGAAACCTTGTCTTTGTTTCACTAAGCTACGATTTTAAGAAACATCTAACGGAGGTCGACAAGGATGGGAAGATTGTTAAGGAATTTCAGTCGTCACTTCTCGCACCTGATGCTGAATATGCAGACAGTGAAGGTAGGCTGTTGATAGTCGATCGGAACAGCAAGATGGAGCTTCTGGATTCTGAATTCAGTCAGTTGGAGGTTACTCTTCCGAAGAAGTCCGACAACCTCTGGGCACATCCATCAATTCTGCACTTCGATAAATTCCGCAATGAGGTTCTGATGATAGAGTTCAAGTTTGAAATCGGCGCCTCTCTGTCGATCTTCACTTTCAGAGAGGAGAAGTAAGCAGAAAGGATTTCACGATGAGAGACTCTCCACCAAAGAACGATCTGAGACACCGTAATATTATAATCGTCGTGTCCTGGGGACTTTAAAATGAATGATTTGATCAACTAGATGTGTTAAAACACCTAGTCTTCATGATTATTTGACAACAATAGCATTTCTAACCATCAAAACAGACATGTTTTTCATATTTAAGAACTAAACACCGCAAGAGACAGAAATTTAAATAACCAACAATAACCAAGAAAATGCTAATTTTATACAGTATTGGACATTACTGATGTAAAATCAATGCGTTAGTTTAGTTAAATACAAGTTTCACTTCATTGAACTTTTAGCGAAGTAGGCGTTTGTGTTTTTATGTTTATGTGTTGATTTGTTGAGTTTGTCTAATCTTTACTAATATTACTTTGTGCTCTGTATGGACATATTATTTTTTGTTCACCGGATTTTTGTTACTTGTAGAATGCTTTCAGTTACATATTTCGATTAAAATAATGATCGTTGCATAGCATTTTCTTAACAGTGTGTAGAGCATATACCACTTCACCGCTGAGGCGTAAATAAAATGCACTTTGTGAAAGTCCAGACACATAGACGTAACAGTCGTAACACGCTACTAAAGGTTACAGTATGCCTATGCCGAGCAGTAGCTTTAATCTTATGAATAATTAATCACCCAACCTGCAGTCTCTAGGTCCAGATGTTCAACTGCAGATGACTGCACGAAAATTGCAATTATTGAAGCCAGCTAGTAACTAGTTCGCAGACAAGTTATAATAATAATAAAAATAACAGTTTTCTTTAATGAAAGGTCTACAAACGCACTGCGATGTACATGTACAAGTTGTGCAACAAACTTAATTAGCATCAATCTTAACTTCTAACAGAACAGACAGCCTGCAATACACAATAATTATAGCAGTCTGCAAAGTACGGTCGTTCTACGGGGCTCGAACTCGGGTCTGCTTATCTCCATGCCAGTGTGTTATCTAATGCGCCATGCAGCAGCAGCAGCAGTATTAGCTTAGTAGTAGTAGAAGTAGTAGTAGCAGTAGCAGCAGCAATAGTAGTAGTAGCAGTTGTTTTAGTAGCAGCAATAACTGATAAAAATATAAGCAGTATACCATCACCATCGCCGTGATCATTAATGGTTATCATCAATAATGTATTATTATTATTTTTGACTATATTTAAGAACAGTAGCTGTTCTATTCAATTTTCGATGCTGTTGTTGCTGCTGCTGCTGCTGCTGCTGCTGCCATGGTTCTGTTGTGGTCCATCAATGTTTCACGTGACATGCGAAATGATGAAATAACGGCTGATCCCTGAAGTCGAGGGCCACCTCGCGACAGTTATTGGAGTTATTGACGAACGGACTTCGGAAGAGACTTCTGGGAAATACGAGGCCGGTCAACATCACAGAGGATGGCGTTGTCCTATCAACAACTCGGTTTATACCGGGATAGAATTTAATATTTTCGTATCTAGAGAGTTGAGCAGCTTCATTGAAATAGGCCAGCAAACGAGGTTTATTATAGTGTGATGTTAAATATAATAAATAGGCCCTATATGTAGGCCCTATTATACAAATATAGGCTATACGTGTTGGTCTATAACACTATTTCGTATTAATAAACCAATATGATAATACATGCAGGTCTTTAAAAGTCTTCTGAATGTGTAAGTGTGTAGAATCTAGATACAGGGTGGGGGAAAGGATTTGCGGGAGAGCATGCAGAGCGAGTTGGAAAACGGGATACAATAGAAGTAGCAGGCCTATAAGCTTAAGGTCTATTATATAGGTTCACTTGCTGAAGTAGACGCATGAATTGCTCTTAGTTGATCATAAGAGTCGCATGCACTGCGTTCTAGCCTACACTGCCCAGCTTATCGTCATCATCGTCTTCGTCGTCGTCATCATCATCATCATCGTCACCACCATCACCAGCATCATCACTGTCATCATCAAAAAGAATGACAACAGAACCACTGGCAACACTGACCACAGTGACTACGCCAGGGGGTAGGGGCTAAGCCCCCCCAAAAGATGATCAGTTTTTTTGCACAAGGAAAATTAAATATTTTAGACTTAGCCCCCTAAAAAAGGTCATCGGGGTTTTTTGGGATAGGGAAAATGAAATATTTTCACGAGATTTAGACAAAATGACTAAAAAGGTCGTCAGCATTTTTGGACCAAATGACTAAAATAAGGTCGTCAGCATTTTTGGACCAAATGACTAAAAGAAATTTTGGCGAATGTCTCCTCCATGGATTTCAGCCCCCTTCCCCCCCCCCCCACTGAAATCCTGGCGCCGCCACTGACTGTCCAGTCTGTTTCCTATCGAGGCCATTTCATTGTTTTCCTTCATTGATGCTGGCTCAATTTCACTGCTGGATGGCGTAGAAGCCTAAAATAGTTTAAAGCGCAGCATTGGCAGGGTTGATGGGTGGGTGAGTATGTGGGTGGGTTGGATGGTGACTGAGGGTGGGGGGGGGGGGGTAGGTTTGCCGTCGCCTACGACTAGCCGCCTCCTTCCTGCTGGACGCATTTTTCATTCTAGTTGCGATTGCGTCTGAAAAGTGACATCTCGATTCCAATACGATATATATAATTTCGTCTGAATATCAGGACGGTTAATTAATAGAATGCTATAATTCTGCGAAGTCTTATGAGTCAAAATTATGTCTAGATACGCAAATGCGTAAATAGATAAGAGAAACATACATATAGATGTAAAGATAATAATATTATAACGATGCAAAGATATATGCTCACACAGGCCGTGTAGTCGTGTACCTATGCTTACATAGGCTATATATTATATAACCTACATGTAGGCCTACAGTATACTCATACTCATTATTACGTGCATGCATACTGCATAGTTCATACATAATTTGCGGAACTGCGTTCTTGCCAAGTTAAGAGGTTTCGAAGCCTGAGTCGCAGACCGTATCAGTTAGGTGAATTGTCATTTCAACCAATCCATTTTCTATCGATGAGTGTTGCTGACTATTAAATAATTTTTGTCCGCATCGGAGACGACTTAGCGTAGACCATTATCATCTCTGTTGTGACCACGTGATACAGAAAACGCATCAGGAGTAGTCGTCTGTGGTCATCTGCTGGACAACTGCGGGGGACTCGAGTGGACAATCAAGGAGAATCGTCAGCTGATAATAACGGACAGCTAAGGAAAGGACGACTTCGGTTTCATACGGTTTGTGCATAATAATATTTGTACAAAGAAATCATGTAAATTATAAAACTATATTATACTAGCTGGGGTACCCGGCGTTGCCCGGAAATTTTAGGATTCGCCCCGCTCCCAACCAATCTCCTACTTCTCCACCCTCAATTGATCCATCCGCGCTCCTACTGCCCACCCCACTTTTCCCATGCCGAGACGGACACAGTAGTGAAGGTTTGAAGTGAAAAGGTACAAAACTGTCGAAATGCATCCCGGACAAACAGACACAGGTTACAGAAACTTCTCTTTGTTTTTATAGATTGACGCATACAATACATAGGCCAATTCGATATTGATCTTTTTGGACTTCTTCTATTGGTGGCGGGCAATAATTCAATAACTTCGGTAATTTTTTTGCAGTGGTACATGTAGGCCTAGGCCTAGTCGTGATCGTCAAACTTCTAAAGCGCCACTCGAAGCCAAAGGCAGCGCCAGCTTATTCACGAGCGCTACTTCGAGTATGAAGACCTCTACTCAAAAAGGCGCCTTTTGTCTAAAAGTTTAAAAAATCACTGAATGATCAGATTTTTAAATTGCATTTCAATTATATTATTGACTGTTCCTCACTTGGTCATTCGATAGGAACTCGAGAGGCCTGAGCTCGGAATCATGCGAAGTTCAATCTCAACTACAGTCATGACGTTCTGGATTCTCATGCAGCTGCATCTCATAGTCCTGACATCTAGCGGTTGGTAAACAAAGCTTCATTACACGAAAGCCACATTTTCTAAGAGTTAGGCTACATGAATGATACATGAGTTACCTGGGTAGGCCTATAGGAATTTACATCGTGAATCTGATATCGTAGCTAACGCAGACGTGCGAAATCTTCTATTATACATAGACCTACACTGTCCTACAGTGATGGTTTCGAGGTTTTATTAGTATTGTATTAACTTTTCAGTCTCTTCTGCATTTAATCTAGACCTAGATCAACACATTTCAACATTTTCGGTGTATTACAAACGCACGATCGCACTTCTTTAAAATTTAGACGTTTCCTTTGACTGGCGTAGTAGATATTAACTTCTTACA